>WSYH01004123.1:0-57005 GCA_036426205.1 Ascaphus truei
GTGTAAAGAGAAGTTCACAGATGCATCCTTATATCCATAAACACTTTCGCGCCAAAATCGCGGTATTTATGACATCATCTCCATGCGACCGGTATTACTATTAGTAATACGCTAAAGTATAGGTTATATCAAGTTTCTCTATACTATCTTCAGTGTATGATTCCAGCTATAACAATATATTGAGATTGGGAATGAGAGTTCCCTGTTCCCTCAGTATATTTTTTTACACATTTATTCATATACTTTGTATGTTGCCAGGGATTAGGAATGTTAGCCTCTACCATTACTTATTTAGTACTGTATGTACAATTGTAGGCATTGATTTGGTTACTCCTACAAAGGCTTCCATATTAAGTATATTTTTAATATTATTTTTTCTTTGGTTATTGATTGATTTTGTTGCCCTCCTCCCCTTTTTCCTTTTCTAAGGGACAAGCTTAATCTTATATTCCATTGGTCTTGTCTATATGAGTTTTCTTGTTACAATATGCGTGTTTGACCATTTTTTTGATTAAAGTTTTTATATCAATATTATGGTTTTTGCAGCCAATCACGGCGCTTTATGTATTCTCTCCATTATGGGCGCGAGTAAGGAGTGTACCCGCGTTCATAGTAGCGACGAGATTACCGGTCGCATGGAGATGACGTCATAAATACCACGCGAGTTTGGCCGCAAAAAGGTTTATGGATATAAGGATGCATCTGTGAACTTCTCTTTACACCTTGAGAAAGTCCTTTACGGACGAAACGCGTAGGTGCGTTCCTACCATTGTTGTTTTTTTTGCACTGACCATTAAATCACTTTTTTAATACCTATCCCTGTTTGGAGTTACCCTCATTTTGTCGATCCACTAGCTGGTATGCTGCTAAGAAACGCTGCTGTGCTCCTCTACATCCTCGCTGCTTGTGTTTACCCTGAGAGGACTGCACGCTGGAACGGATCCACCCATCAAGGACACCACTAAGGAAGGTAAAGGGCTTCGGCCCATTATACTATTACCCTCCAGTGCTGGACTGATTGAGTTATTTCCCCAGGGTGTAGTACACTATCATTAGGAGACCTATTTTGGGGTACCCGCGTGGGGACCACCAGGCCTCTAGTTTCTCACCCTGGGATGTTATGGATTATACTCTATGTCCTTGAACCTGGATCCATTATGGAATATGGAATTATCATAATTACAATGAGCTATTTATGGTGATGCACCAAAACACCATTTACCTATGGAGGTAAAAGGAAAAGCGGACCAAGCCATACATCCTAGGAAGGCTCGTATACAAAAATGCCATGAGGAGGAGATTAACATATACTAATAAAAACGAAAAGGGAATGATGCAAATGAATGAATAACACTGTAATAAAAGATATAATTAAAAATATGATTAAAACGTGTGTGAGTGTCTCTCTGTCATAACTAAATGAATGATATTGCTGCTGAACTGTACAATACCTATACTGGAAATTCTATCAGAGGGTCAATACAATCAACACACCATAATTGAAACATGTATGAACCAATATAAACTAAAAATCTATATATTCAATTACTACAGATCTGATGAATGAAAAGCAAGAAAATACATGAAAATGGATAGGGAAATATATGAAAATATATAAAAGGCATAATCCATAAATATACCTGATTGTCATACTAAAATATATATATATCAGTCAATAAAAAATAAAAATGTGAAAATATATAAATATTGGATATGAGAAATATCTGAACCTAACAGAAAATAGACTAGTACATATAAACTAAATACAACAGAATAACTTATACCAATGTATTAGGTGTACAGCTGATGTAATGTAGGCTCAATACGAGAAAAGTGTGTGTACATGTAAAGAGTGTATAACCAAAAAACATGTGAATATTTAATGTATAATTACTGTTCAAACCAAATTAATGTTTGAACATAAACAGGTGGCTTAATCAACAGCTTGGGGCTGGCCTCGTGTACTACGGCCGTTTCATAGATGACATCATTATCATTTGGGATGGTGAAGAGTCGGTGTTCTCCAGTATTCTGGTGGATCATTCATTTAGTTATAACAGAGAGACACTCACACACGTTTTAATCATATTTTTAATTATATCTTTAATTACAGTGTTATTCATTCATTTGCATCATTTCCTTTTCTTATTATTAGTATATGTTAATCTCCTCCTCATGGCATTTTTGTATACGAGCCTTCCTAGGATGTATGGCTTGGTCCGCTTTTCCTTTTACCTCCATGTCTATAGTCATTAGTGTGGTATTTAGCAGTTGATTTAGCTTCCATTAATGTAATATCCCATTCAGCTGGTTCAAGGGGTTGCCATTAGTGTATATATACACATGCGTCCAGCCCCTCTCCATTACCCTTTGACAAAGTCGCCCGAGTGTGATGAAGCGCGTCAGGGAGCGTCATCACGTAAAACGTACGGACATTACGTCATCACGTGTGCGCATGAACAGGCCGGTTCGTGCGTCCAACATCACAGAGGCCATCCTGCAAGGAGATTCCCTGGGATTCCCGCACGATTTCGGTGATACTTCTCTTACGCCCTGAACATCCTGATGATCACGGATCCTCCATCATCTAGAGACTGACGGGCGTTTGAGCGAAGCACAGACACCGGATGGTGGTGATATTATCACGACATGCTTTTAATACTTTTACCCTTGTGAGTGTATTTTCCCCCCCCTCCCCCTTACCATCATTAAATATACAGTTTTATACTATGGGGCGTGCGCTCTCTCCTCTCTCTTTTCTACAGATTCCATAGGATCTGGTTTATCCTTCTGAGAGCAGCCGGAGACCCCTTTTACCCACGTCACCAATTTCATTGATGAACTATTTTCAAAGGACTGGTTTTCACTTTATTTTCTTTTTGCATATTATTGTATTGTGTGAATTTTAAGTTATTCATCCATTTAATTTTAATAATTCATTTGTTTCATGCACAGGCACTAACACATTTATCACGCCATTTTGACATTAATATCACATATATTCATTTCATCACCATTAATATCCTTTTTAGGCGCTGCTTTTTCTTGTTTTGTTAGTCTTTGATATTTAACCCTGTAGCAGCAGCCTATATTCTTATTAGGGAGAGGTATTAAACCAGTGCCTGAAATATGATGCAATCAGCAAAAGAGAGGATCTCCAGGAGGAGTGGCCTCATCTCTTCAGCAGTAATTGAAGATAGTATGGATACTGAGATTGTTGTTGTGAGTCTGTCTTGTTTGTTCTATGTTGTTAGTGTTATATGTTTTTATGTCCTCATTCTGACACACTGCACCATAATTTTCTCTTTATTTTTTCACATATCACGTCACGTTTTGGAGAAAATCTGCACTTTGCTTATCATCATCACCAAAGGACTTTGATTTGGACTTTACACTTCACGGTTTGAATTGGCGCCGGCTTATCTTTTTTCTTTCATGGATACTGAGAGTAAAATTGATATTAAGAGCAATTTTTTCAAATTAGAAACACTAATGAAAGAGGAGATGAGACATTGGTGGGACGCATATTCCTTACAGGATTATGTAGATCGTAGAATTATCCCAAGAGGTTTAAGGGTTACTAAATCCCCTACATTTGAAGCCAATGAAGATTTTACCAGAGAATGGATCTAGAGGACTGATTATATGTTGTAATAAACCTCACAGTGGATGGATCAGTCTTAATTGATTCTCTCGGAGCATCATAACTGGTGCGTATATCTTTCTTAGATTTAATTTTAGACTTATTAAGTAAATCTAACCTGTCTAGAGAGCCAACCTTACTGAGGGAGTCGGAAACCAGGACGGGATCATAACCTTTGGACAAGAATTTTTCCCCAAGTATATCAGACTGACTCAAATAATCAATATCTCTGGTACAGTTTCTGCGCAGTCTGTGAAACTGGCCCAGAGGGATATTGTTGAGCCACCGTTTGTGGGGATTACTGGACGCATGAACATAGGTGTTGACAGATACAGACTTGAAGTGGGTGGTTGTGATGATATTAAAGTCTGAATCCGATTGGCTCAGCCCCCTCGGATGCACCGCGCCTCCTCAGCGCATGGCACGCACGCGTGACATCATGCAATGATCTCCAACTGCGCGTCAAGCCTTAACGAGCTCATTGTTCTCCTGCACCTATCACAGCCTCCGCTCCGCCTCTTGTGCCATTGGCTTCCTGTCTCTTAAATACCCTGCTAGTGCTCAGAGGCATTGCACCTTTAAGCACAGTTCTTTAAAGCAGCATACAGTACAGCATCCTGTGGTCTGCTCGCCACAACTTCCTGAGACAGATCTGGCATTTCACACCTTTAATGCACAGGTGCACAAGGAAGGAGAACCATGCAAAGTGAGAATAAGCTCAGAACAGAAAGCTTGGTATTAAAATATTATTTTGTTGTGCCATCTACGATTTTGACTATGTTTTAGCATTTAACATTTAACCTACTGTATAAATACTATATAAAGTACAGTAATAACTTGATATTGGTGAGAGAAGAGGGGCAAAATCAGATACCCCTCTAACTCTCATAGTTCAGATTACTCTTAACCATAACTTCGATTACACCACATCCTGATTACATGTAAATCTCACTATCGATGCAGCTAGATGGTTGGTCGCATAGTCGGCAAGGAAACCATAGATGGCAGCTGCCTGACCTTTGCCAGACTGCGGAATCCCCACTACCAGACTAATGGCCCATCAGAATTAACAGAGCGGGGGTCCCTTCTTCTGAATGGGACTCCCACTGTGTGAATCCTACTGGGCTGCATCAGTCTGGAAGAGATGCACAGTGAGAGTTGACAGAATCAGTCACTCTCTCTTTGCACATCTAACAGGCAATCACACAGCTTTTATTTTAGTGACATATTTTTGATGCATTAATTTCAGCCCCAAGGACCCCCTACTTCCCTAGTGTGAGGATGCAGGGATTGCGGCGCTCACAGCGCGACCCCTCCTCACCTCTGAATGCCCCCGCTGCAGTGAGACGGCTTCCTCTCCTCACCCTCGCTCCTGGCGGCCCGACGCTGCCCCGCGGCCTCTCAGGGCTTTGGCGGTTCCCTCGGGTCCTGGGCGCGCGCCGGGCAAGGATAATTTATTCACTGCTTTAGCAGTGAAACCACGCCCCCAAATCTCACAAAGGCTGCCTTTTAACTCTAAAGCTACCCACCTGGCTGCTTATTACAGGAACCAATCCAGGACAGCTCCTCATGTTCCTCCAGGTCTGCCTCCATTCCCTATTGGTCAGCCACGATATATAGTACCTGTGTTGCCTCTCTCACATCGCTCGACATAGTCTCCGCTTACAGATGTCTATTCTGGCTTTCCCTTTGCTCTTCGTTATTCAGGTTGCGACCCGGCTTGGCGGATGTTCCTCTCTGGCTCTAGACCCCGGCTCCCACCTGACGTTGCAGCTTCTCTCATCCCTCGACCACAGCTTGGACCTTGACCTCCCGGATATTTCTCTCCCTGACCTTGTCTTACGGCAACGTCTTTGTCTCTTCTGAACCGGTACCGGCAAGTATTGCTACACCTATTCACACCTGGCCTGGCAACGCCGAAACGCCACACTCCGGACACGCTCCTTCTGCTGCGGGTGCGTACACATATACGTCCCCACCTCAGTATAAGGGACGAGTCTGGTCTGCAGACAGCACCGGCGTAACACCTAGTTACAGACTAGGATGCGTTGACCCCTTAATCTGCTAAATTAATGAATAAGGTAAGACAACACTTTGAATATTGAGTACAATTTTGAGCACCACTCCTTAGAAAAGACATTATGGAACTAGAGAGTGTGCAGAGAAGAGCCACCAAATTAATAAAGGGGATGGACAATCTAACTTATGAGGAGAGGCTAGCTAAATTAGATATATTTACATTAGAAAAGAGGCGTCTAAGAGGGGATATGATAACTATATACAAATATATTCAGGGACAATACAAGGAGCTTTCAAAGAACTATTCATCCCACGGGCAGTATAAAGGACTCGGGCCATCCCTTAAGGTTGGAGGAAAGGTGATTTCACCAGCAACAAAGGAAAGGGTACTTTACAGTAAGGGCAGTTACAGTGTGGGATTCATTACCCATGGAGACTGTGATGGCAGATACAATAGATATGTTCAAAAAAAGGTTGGACATCTTTTTAGAAAGGAAAGGTACAGTATACAGTGTGACGGTGAGGGGGTAACCAGGCTCACTAATAAAGGTTAAGCCCGTTTGGTTACCTCTGATCCATGTATTGGGGTTCGGGAGTGTCAGCTCTTGAGCCCAGTGATTGTATATGCTTTGTGAATAATTATGCGACAATAAAACAATTCTGTTTTTTACTTTACCGTGCCAGCGAGCAGGGAATGCCAGCGAGCAGGGAATGCCAGCCAGCAGGGAATGCTGTGGTTGGGGGGGGGAGTGCCAGCGAGCAGAGATTGCTGTGCTATGAGTTTCAAGTGGGGTTATACGGAGAAAGGGTTGTCAGAATATGCCTAGCTAGTCGGGGTCCAGAGTTGCTGGATACCCCTAAAATGTACCTGGGAATAAGATCGGAATCCCGGATACATATAGGTACATTGTCCCGGCAAAATCTTCCATTGAAAACGCTTGCACGACTCGCCGCTAGGATTCCCTGCTTCAGCACAGACCATAAAGGTAAATGGGGCTTAGGGATGTGAGGTGCCCTTGGAATGGTCAAGGGGTCCCTAGGTAAAGGGGGGATGCCCAGTTAATTCCCAGGTCAGTCAGAACCCAGTATAGGGGTTCTGGGGGTTCTCCAACTATAGATAAGGTTGGGAGGATTTTTAAAGTCTTGGTGTGATATAGTGTGTGGGGAATATGGCTGTAAGTAGGAATAAAGTGCAAACTTTATATTCTAACCCCATAACCATACGAAATAGGAAAGGTACAGTATACAGTGTGACGGTGAGGGGGTAACCAGGCCCACAATAAAGGTTTAAGCCCGTTTGGTTACCTCTGATCCATGTATTGGGGTTCGGGAGTATCAGCTCTTGTGCCCAGTGATTGTTACTAGTTACATAGTTACATAGTAGATGAGGTTGAAAAAAGACGTACGTCCATCAAGTTCAACCTTTGCTAAATTTAGACAACAGATACTTTATCCTATATCTATACTTACTTATTGATCCAGAGGAAGGCAAACAAAAAACCCCATTAAGGGGAAAAATGAATTCCTTCCTGACTCCAAGAATTTGTATGTAAAACGCATGTCTTTTTTTCAACCTCATCTACTATGTAAATATGTAACTATCGCAACCCTTCCAGTAGGCCTAATCATCCACACCCGGTGCAACTACCACTTTCACCCACACCCCCTACCCCCAACAAACCAGGTAGTTGGGTTTAACCCCTTCAATTCCTTAGGGGCCAGGTATAATTGCATGAAAAGTTAAAGTGACTCTGCTTTTCCACTTTTCATGTTCCCTATGCCCCAGACTCATGAAAATTTCTGTGTGTAAGTTTTAGGTGAAATATTTGGGTAAGAATACAATTATTTTGTTTGCAGGAGTTCGAGGGCCAGAGTTACCGGTAGTCCCTTTATTCTACCCAGTGAGCAGGCATGATTTGCCGGTAAGCGGGTGGAATTACACCATGGCTGCCCAGTGTCTCCCAGACTCCTGTTTTTTGAGCCCCAATATCTCAGTCCTATGTCCCCTACAGTCATGAGTCTCCCCAAGGTCCCCATGTATTAAAATATGTATTCTGTGTTTTACACTTTATTATAAGGCTCTATGCATTCAGCAAGGGCATATGCTTAAGGTGCCAGCAAGTCTGCATAGAGTATGAAGTTCAAAGAGGAGATGGGATGTTGACAGGTGATGGGGTGCTAAGTGGCCGGGGAAGGGCGGAGTACTGAGTCCAGAAAACAAAGACCCCCTGCGGGAGGATCCAAGCAAGGAACCCCGGACGCCAACAGGGACCACCTGCAGACCCACAGGGGACACCTGCGGGGAAGAACTGGGGGGCCCGCGGGCCCATTGGAACCACCTGAGGGCTCCAGATACCAGTGGGAACCACCCGATGGCCCCAGACACCTGTGGAGATGAGCCTGGGACCCCAGACACCTGCAGGACCATCCGTGGACCCCATTGGGGCCCACTGTGTTCCGCGGGAACCACCTGGAGGCCCATGGCACCTAGCAGAGACCACCCAGAGACACCCAAACACCCGTGGGTACCACCATGGTGCACTCTGGGGACTGCGGACACCCCTCAGGACCACCTGGGACTCCCGTGGCCTGGGGTATTAAGCCTGCATGTAAAATAATAAATCATGTTTTTATGGGGGGGGGCCACAGGGGGTGGGTTATGTATTAATATTTATTAAATATGGTAATGTTTATTGTGGGGCCTAGGAGGTGGGTACTGGGACTGTTCTGTGTAGTATTTTCATTGTGGATAGTGGGGGTGGGTGAAGGGGTTATTGTCCCCATGGGAAGGTTGTTAGGCCTCCCTGGTGGGTAGTGGGTGAGGGTGGTGAGGCCTCACGGGTGGGTAGTGGGCGAGGGTGGTTAGGCCTCCCGAGTGGGTACTGCGTGAGGGTGGGTTAACCCCTTAATTACTATAGCGGTTAATAACCGCTAAGGTGATTAAGGGGTTAGAGGATATTATATTGTCTCTTTTTATTCTTGTGTATTTTTTGCAGCACCGGAGGGCGGGGACGGTATGAGGATGAGGACAGTCTTCATAGTGGCAGCATGGCAAGTGTGTGTGCCAGTGTCGCCACCATTGTTTTCATGTCACACGTCTCGCAACGTGGACGCTATAAAAATGGCGGCGACACGGGCACACGATGCCCCATACCGAGGCCTGTAACTCAGGAAGCAGGGGGTACCTCAGCCAGAAATTAAAGCGGTTCATCTCAGGAGACCCTCTGCTCCCGCACACTATTAATAAAAACACATTAAAGCTGCTTCATTACCTTAGCGGCTATCCGCTAAGGCAATGAAGGAGTTAAGGCACAATAGCATGTTTATTGGGGACAATTGCCTAGCCCTAACTGCAATACATAACACACCCACCAGCACACTATTAATAAAAATGACATTAATGCAGCTTCATTACCATAACGGATATCCGCTACGGTAATGAATAATTGTTTATTGATATGTGTGTTTTATTCCTAGTGTAGATGTGCAAGGGGTCTCCGGAGCTGAACCGAATGCGTTTGAGGTCCGGGGACCCCCTTTTTCCTGAGATACAGGCCCCGTTATGGGGTGCCGGTATCTCTTTGCTTTGTTTACATCCCACGGTCACGTGATCGGGACATCTCAAAGCATAGGAGATACCGCCACCCCATAACGGGGCCTGTATCTCGGGAAGCAGGGGGGCCCCGGACCTGAAACCAACGCAGTTCTGCTCCGGAGACCCCCTGCACATCCACACTATGAATAAAATGTTTATTTTAAAATATTTTTTTTCCGGCGAGATTTGCGCAGAGAGGCGGATCTCTCTCTGCTGCAGACAGATCTCGCCATGGGAACCCTACTCGCAGGGCAGACCGTCTCGCCACCGGCAACTCGCCATGTTTGGAAATGTTGCTCTCGCAGGTATTCGGGCCTTCCTGCATACCGTGAGAGCAGCTCGCCAAAAATATGGCGAGTTCAAACCCCTGCCGAAAGTGCCTTTTCGCCGCTTACTGCATGAGGCCCAATGTGTATTTAACACATGTGTATTAATTGGAACACATTATATTTTTGACAATGCGTATGTGCAGTGTATTGGTTAATGCGTCTCTGTGCATCGAAACTCCCTGTTAATATACCTAACCTAACGGTACTCGTTTGCCAAGCAGTCGTTGTTGTTGTTTGTTCGTAGCTTTGTCGATACCCGTTAAACTAAGGCAGAATAACAGACATTTACAGTAGGTAACGTCACGTTAGTAGTCCATATTTAATGGACATATGAGGACATACCCCTTAATCTGCATCTCCCAAACTGAATGATCCATACTTCATATTTAGAATCTCTAACAGCAAAACTCATATAAACGTAACTTTCATCATCTGTCGTAAAATTGATAATCACATGCAAACTGTAATCTAGTATTTATAATAATAATAAGTTTGAGGAGGACATAATGTATGCCTAAAATATAAAAAAAGATAGTATAGTTAACTTAGCATTTACACAAAACAATAAGCTTAATAAACCATTATTGGAGACTTCCGGTGACGTCACCTGTCATGGTCGCCTAGGGGAAGAGCTCCTAAGACCGCTGACTGTAAGCATCCAGAAAGAGCGCAAAACCGTTGCAAAACAAACACTGTCTATCAAATCGGACAGGGCAGCAACCAGAGATGCCGCCCAAATTTAAAAAAAAACATGGATCCGGACATAGAGAAGTTCTGTTCGGGGACGCAGCGCGTGGTGTGCTGCGGAGCGGAGGGCTGTGACTCCCAATATGGAGCACCCAAAATGGAGCAGAGGAGAGCGTGCCGGTGAACTCTACCCGTACGCACGCTAACGAGAGCCGATTGCGGGAGGGGGGTGGGGGGGGGCGAAGTAACGAAAGCCAACCTAGAGCAATTGCTGGAGCAAACTTCCAAGAAGACCTGCAGATGGCTATTAACGGTGTTAAAACTGTAATAAAAGCACTAGAAGGTCACACTGACACTGTAGAGGCCAAGATGGAGGAGATAATGCTCGCCCAATCATCTGTGGATGACGAGATTAATCGCCTGGGATATGAAATAAATATCTTAAAAGAAACCATAAAGGACCAAGAAAATAGGGACCGTAGGCAAAAAATACGGATCCGGAATATCCCAGAGGCAATAAGCACGGAAAACCTACGGGCTTAACTGAAGGAACTGTTCCTCAACCTGATTCCACACTTGGATACTAAAGACTTTGAGATGGATCGCACCCACAGAGCACTGGGCCTGCGCTCCGAGGACCCTAGAAGGAGAAGAGACATTATAATTAAAATGCACTCTTACTCAGCTCAGGAAAAACTGATGTTCGCGAGCAGAGAAAAAGGGGAAATAATTTTCGAGGACGAGCCCCTACAAATATGCAGCGACTTTTCCAGAGTCACTATCCAAAGAAGACCAGAAATGAAACCTCTAATCAAGATCCTAAATGACAACAGAATTAGGTATAGATGGGGCTTTCCTTTCAAACTAATCATCCAGAGGAATGGTAAATTCAAATCCATCTCAAGGCCAGAAGTACCCTCGTTCCTGAAGTCTCTGGGCCTTTCAGCCCTTGAGACTCATGGTGAATCTGGAGAGGAGCCGCGGTCTCAACCCTCATCGGCCCCCCCAAGAGCTTCGGAAAGATTTGACCTCCCAAAGAACCCCCAGAACGGAGGAGTGACAGAAACAGCGATCGGAGGGGAAGAAAAAGCAAAGCCGATCTACAGGAGCTAAAGAAGAAAAAATCCTCACCCTGTTCGTGTACCAAACTTCCCTGTTCCCCGGATAGCCAGAGGGAAGACGAAGACCAAGAAATATCTCTGCGGCCCTTGGAGGTTTATGACCTTTGGATACCCGTTTGGCTGGGGTGTGCACCCCTCCTTCCTTCCCCTCCTGCCCCTGTACCGTTCCCCTCCCGCCCCTGTTCCATTCCCCTTCTCGCACCCCTCCCCCCTTCAATTCCCCCCTTCCATTCCCCCCCTCTTCCCCTACATTCCCCCTTCTTTCTCCCCTTCCCATTCCCCCTACCGACCCCCCGTTCTCTCTTCCTGCCTCCCTGACACGGTTCCTCCCATCCGGTCATCCCATATCTCCCCTCCCTCTCCCCCCTGACCCAGGATCCCTCCCAGCCTTACCTTCGTCCCCTCCCTTCTCCCAAGTAGTGGAGTTTCCCATATGGAGGTCTGGAGACTGGGACCATCCCAGGGGGGGGTTGGCGGCGGAGCGGAGAGGATCGACCTGAGGAGTCTCTAGGGCGGTTCTCTGTGCTGGGGGGGGGTTGGCTGGGAGGTGGTGGGGGAGTCATATCTCACAGAGGGGGAGGGGTGGTCCGTATGTCTCCAGTGAAGGGGGTATTGTCCCGAGGGACTCAGGTTCTTGGGTCTGGGGCGGATCCTTGTGTCAGGGTTCTGGGACTTCCTGCTGGAGAGTCCGAGCCACAAGTCTACATGTAGAGTGGAGAAAAGAGTCGAGGACCAAGGAGATCACGACGGAGATACTCGGCCTGGCGTTCAGGAGTCTGGTCTGACATTTTGCCCGGTATACCCATGTATGCAATTAAGCAAACAAAGGGGCAGTCTTGCCCCTCCGATATTAACAGGACGTGAGGCTGCTAGCATAAAGCACTATAAGGTGTTAGTCAGACATATCGCCCCCTCCATCGGAGTCTGAAGACCGGTCCGGGTGTGCCCCCCTTGCCTCCCCCCTTTGCCCCCGCCTGCTGATGTGCTTGTCCCATGTGGTGCCTCCGATTCCCTCCCTTTCTCCTTCCCTGGTGGGCCCTCGGGGGCCCGATCTGCCTCCCGGTGCCCCCCCGGGGCTGTTCCCTGGTGTGGGTGCTCCGGTGGCCTGCCTCAGGGGCTGGTGGTGGGGGGGGGGGGAAGCTGCCTTTGGGGTGCCTCTTGAGGGTGGGTCTGAGGGGTCTGTAAATAAGTTGTGGGGTCAATTTAGAATGTTCATAAGATGTATGTTAGAATTATGTTAAATGCAAGGTTTCTCATGTTTGTTCTGTTTTAAGCACTTTTAC
Organism: Ascaphus truei; assembly: GCA_036426205.1. Taxonomy (NCBI): domain Eukaryota; kingdom Metazoa; phylum Chordata; class Amphibia; order Anura; family Ascaphidae; genus Ascaphus; species Ascaphus truei. Next base: position 12,678 of record WSYH01004123.1, read on the forward strand.
CATGCTCATGAGGGCTTCCCACACACTCTCCCCCCCCCTGCTCCACCGTCTGTCGTACCCCAGCTAGCATCCAGGCACTTTCAGTGGAACCCCATTAGGTGCACGGATAGGAATAAACCGTACACAGGAGGGTGAAAAGAGACCAGACAATAAGGAGTAGGCACGCACGGAAGAAGGCCACCGCAACCCCGACAGACACCCCCCTCCCCTCTACAACGACACCGCCCCCCCCCCTCCCCCCTACCCCTCCATCTTTGCCCCCCTTCCCCTCTCCGCCCTGCCTCCCCCTTCCCCCTCCCTTCCCCCACCTGTCCCCCTTTCAGGGCCCCGGAGAAGGACTATACAGTTTTGATTATGTCTCATCTCGGTGTTCCCTGATTTAGGGGAGAAAAGGATTTGTAGAAAAAGTCTAAGGTTTTTTATATTTAAGAACCCAGAGGGTCTGGAATTCTGAAATTATGTTGTTTTAAAAGCTTGATTTGCTGTGTTTTAAATTAATTTGGCTATGCTGCTATGCATAAATGTGTGTATAATGTATTTTAAAATTAGATAGATGTAATTGTTGCTATTGTATGGTGTACTTTAGGTCAGGGTGAGGCTTGCTTTTGTATATTGTATTCTTGTTGGTACTTATATTTTTTCACAGGATAACTTGTTCTGTTCAACACTTGAATTAGTTAATTGTTTAATTGTTTGGGATGGAATGTAAATTGTTTAGGGATGTAATTAATGAATGCTAATTGATTTATGTTTACTGGATTGGTTTAAATAGTATACTTGTTTGGAGGTATTGGTATTTTGTTTTGAATATGTTATTGTTAACATTCATTTGCAGAATGTATATGGTGCATAGATTGTATGCATCATATATACAATGTAAATGCAATGTTTTGATTGTCATTTGAGGTTTTTGATTGGCATTTGAGGATTTTGATTGGAAGATCAGATTGGATTATTAAAGGAAATTGATTTTATTGTAGTGAGTCTGTATGGAGAAGTGGTATTTGTAGTACAGCATGTTTTTGATAACCCTTCTACATTTATTTGTATATTGGTTACATCCCTAAACAATTTACATTCCATCCCTCCAAACAAGTATACTATTTAAACCAATCCAGTAAACATAAATCAATTAGCATTCATTAATTACATCCCTAAACAATTTACATCCCATCTATATGTCACATTAAACACCTTTTTTTTGACTATCTACTGGAGTGCTGCCTCTGATATCTGCTTACACGGTATCGTATAGCCTATTTGATTTATATAGGATTAGCACCCACCTATATCTACCTGCCGGAGTGCCTTGTTCTCATCTATTCACATCCCATCTATATATATATATATTAAATAAATATATATATATATGAAAGACAAAACAGAGAGCGCACGCCCCATAGTGTAACACTGTAACATTTAATGTGGGGAAGGGTGGATGGGGGGATTAAAAACACTCACAATAGACAAGTAAAATATATGCAGTATGTGATATATAATCACCACCAAGGCATGTCCAAACCGCAGCAGAGAGTCCAAAGCAGGCTGGAGTAGATCTCACGAACAGCGCAATCCCTCCGGTTCACTCGGTTCACTCGAAATCATCCAGTAAATTCTGGCATCAGAGTAAGGCCTTCAAATCACTACATGTGCTCCCCGGCCGTAAAGGATGCACACAGCGTGATGACGTAATGTCGTAAAGTACGTCCCTGTATAATTAATTAATTAATTTCGAACGGATTCTCCAGAATAAAGAAATTTAAATTCAAATTTGGTGAGAATACTCTCCTCTAAGGCTGAAGACAAATGTTCTTTCAGCAACACCTGATAATGTGAAGTGGGGTCATCTGACAAGGGAATAATTCTTAATATGCTGTTGGTCCCTTCTATATATACATTATTGTTTGTGGAGCATTTATCATTTAAGTAGATTATTTATACTTCAAGTGTTTATACATAAGTATATTTATCTAGTATTTAGTAATTATTCTAGTTTATTCCATTTTTTGATATATATGTAATTTGTATGATTGTGTGTAACACATGAGGTATTTTAATATTGTTATGTATTTTTAATTTGTATGTTTGTCTATTGAAGCAGTATATACCTAGATTCCACATTGTTAGCAGTGTATTTTACTGGAGAATCCGGTTGAAATTAATTAATTAATTATACATATGTTTAATTATCATCAGATACATTTAGATGGTAAACACTATAGATAGTATATTTGGGCTATTTTTGCTAAATCATTTATTTAGTAGTAAGCCACGGCACGTTTATAGGGGAGGGACTAACACTTAGCACTTCCACCAATCAAAATAGGGACCTCCAGTATATATACACTGCTTTCTTGTTCAGGGACATTCCCTTTGATAAAGTTGCATTTGTTGCGACGAAACGCGTCAGAGACGTACTTTACGTCATCACGCTGTGTGCATCCTTTACGGCCGGGGAGCACATGTAGTGATTTGAAGGCCATACTCTGATGCCAGAATTTACTGGATGATTTCGAGTGAACCGAGTGAACCGGAGGGACTGCGCTGTTCGTGAGATCTACTCCAGCCTGCTTTGGACTCTCTGCTGCAGTTTGGACACTCCTTGGTGGTGATTATATATCACATACTGCATATATTTTACTTGTCTATTGTGAGTGTTTTTAATCCCCCCCATCCACCCTTCCCCACATTAAATGTTACAGTGTACCCACTTGGGGCGTGCGCTCTGTTTTGTTTTTCTCATAGATTTGCTGTGTGGAAATGGTTATTCATGTGAGAGCTGCTGTGGGCCCTGGACTCTGTACATATTCTGGTGTACCGTCAGAACTTTTTGTGTGGTTTTGACATTGGACTTTTATTTTTATTATTGTTATTTTGGGTATCCATATGTTTGCATTTAGTATCTATTGATTTCTGTATTACACTAATTTTCTAACCCTTATCAATATCATTTGATTTATATTAATGCTTGTTGGCGCTACTTTTTTTTTTTTTGTATATATATATATATATATATATCTGTAGATATATATATATATATATATTATATATATATATATATATATAATATATATATATATTATATATATATATATATATATAATATATAGTTGCATGATGAAGCCACTGTACAAAGAATGGGTGAAGGGTGGGGTATCGGGCCAGTGTGGCTTAACCCCTTAATTACCTTTGCGGTTATTATCCGATAAGGTGTTTAAGGGGTTAATTAATATCTGAATTAATTGCAATGTATTGGTTTGTATTGGTATTATTTTGTGGGCAACGAAAGACAAGGATGTTGCTGGCGACGGGGGGGCTTCTATTGATGAGGTCAGTAGTAGTAGTATTTATTATTTTAAAATATGCTAGATAATGTGTTTAATAATGGGCAAATAATCTATTATCCCTATCTGGAAATAGTTAGTTTGCACATTATTGTAAGAATGAAGGTGTTTGGGGGGGGGGGGATGTATGTATTGAAATGTATAGGCAAGGTTTATTTTTTTTACATTCAGGGTTGGTTTCTGGTTCTGCGTGAGACCTCTGGAGACCACCTGGCGGTCCTCGTGTATCTCACGGGTATCAGGTGGTGGTTCCACGGGTGACACAACTGCGGGGATGAAAGATGAAGCGTGGCCCAATCTGTGTGGGGCACCATGGACCGTAGTCTGCGGGGATGAAGCAGTGGTCCCATCCGTGGGGGCACTCGGACCCATAGGTGCAGGGATGAAGCGGTGGTCCCACATCCGTGGGGGCACCGCGGACCCATAGTGAGCACTCGTGAGTTCCCCATACCCCCGTGGGAACCACCCGAGGCCCCGCAGAAACCTGTGGGTCTGACCCGGGGCTCCCAGACATCTGCGGGCCTACCGTGGGGACCCAATTGTGGCCCACGGTGACCCAAGGAGACCACCTGGGGGCCATGCCGCTTGGCGGGACCCACCAACAGGCCTCCAGAACCTGTTTGAAAGAAGTTGCTTGTACCCTGTAGGTCTGTCAGGTGCCCCGCCAGCCCGCCGGGGACTCGCGTGGGGCTGAGGTATGAACCCTGTATGTGAAAGGATAAATCATGTATATATGGGGGGGCACAGGGGGTTGGTAATTTATTTAATATATAGAATTATGCTTATTGTGGGGCTTGTATTGTTTTATTGTGGTACTGGGGGTGGGGGGGGTGTGTATGGCCCAACTGTAGTGGGTAGGCCTCCATTGTGGGTGGTAGGGGTGAGGGTGGTTCGGCCTCAAGGGGTGGGGGGTTAGTGTGGGAGGGTATGTCGGATTCTGAGTAGTGGGTGAGGTGGGTTAACCCTTAATGACGTAGCGGTTAATAACCGCTATGGTGATTAAGGGTTAGGGGACATTACATTGGATTGTTTCATTCTGTGGTCTGTTTGCAGCAGCGGAGGGGGCATGGGCAGGATGAAGATGAGGATGGCCTTTATCGTGGCGAGCCGGAAATGGGTGAGTGCTATATGTATTTAATGTATATTGTAGGTATTTTAAATATACAGGGGGTGTATGTTGTTTATGCAATGTTATTGCGGGCAAATGTCCCAATAAACATGCTATTCTGCCTTAACCCCTTCCTTGCCTTAGCGGCTATACGCTATGGTAATGAAGCAGCATTATGTATTTTAATAATATAGTGCGGGGTAGCAGGGGGTCCCTTGAGCTGAACCGCATTGATTTGTGGTCAGAGACCCTCTGCTTCCCGAGTTACAGGCCCCGGTTTGGGGCATCGGTTACAGTGTCGCCGCCATATTATAGCGGACACGGCGCGAATGGGACGCTATAAAGATGGCGGCGACACTGCCACCCGATGACACATACCGGGGCCTGAACTCGGGAAGCAGGGGTCCTGGTCCAGAAAGCACAGGGTCAGCTCAGGGGACCCCCTGCTCACAGTACACTATTATTAAAAATACATTCATGCTGCTTCGTTACCGTAGCACACATAGCTGCAAAGGTAAGGAATGAGTGTTTATTTATATATGTGTTTTAGTCATAGTGTAGTTGTGCAGAGGGTCTTTGGAGCTGAACCGCTTTGGTTTTAGGTCCGGGGACCCCCTGCTTCCTGAGATACAGGCCCCTTTAGGGGGTGCCGGTATCCCTCTGCTTTGTTTACATTCCGCGGTCACGTGATCGGGACCTTTAAATGCAGAGGGATACCGGCACCTCATAAAGGGGCCTGTATCTCGGGAAGCAGGGGGTCCCCGGACCTGAAACCAATGCGGTTCAGCTCCGGAGACCCCCTGCACATGTACACTGGGAGTCAAAGTTGTTTATAAATAATTTAGATTTTGCCGATGTTTGCGCTGAGAGAGCGGCTGGTCTCTCTCTGCTGCAAACACCTATCGGCAGAAAAGGCCTATCGGCAGGTTATCGGGAGCCAGGCTGTTTCAGCACAGGCTCATTGGCAGTTTTGCTTTCGCAGTGATTCGGCAGGGATCGGCATGGATTCAGCCCTTACTGAATACTGCGAGGGCAAATCGCCAAAATAAGGCCTATCGGCATCCTTGGCGATTGCACTTTTTCGGCGCTTACTGCATAGAGCCCTATATTAGAATACACCTGACTGCTAATGGGATCCGTTCCCTATCTAGGGCATGTCCCTGTAGCAGCTCCCACCTGTCAATGACTGGGGCCTAGCTGGGGGCCTAGGGGATTACAGGCCTAGTGCACTGGGTCCCTGACCCATGCACCCACATCCTCTCCTGTCTCACTCCCAGATTCAACTCCTAACTGACTCAGCACACAACAATGTATCTATTCCCTGCTGCAGGGAATCCTAGAGCCCTATTGGCTGTAATGAGTCACCTGTGCTCCAGCCCCTGAGGCTGCTGGGAGTTGTAGTCCCTTGGGAAGCTCCTTGCTATGGGGGCCGCGTGTGCGATTTCTACTGCGCATGTGCGAAGCTGTAATGGCCTCAGCTACTCTTAACTGAGCATGCACAACTGTGGGCAGTCCCTGCACTACGGAAAGCCTCTGTTGCCATTTCCCAAACACTGTAATAGCCGCACCGTCGCACGTGCGCGGACACATTATACATGGCGGCGTCCATCTGCAGCTGCCACCAGGAGCCCCCGGCGACGTGCTCCCCCCAACGGGACCCCCGCAAAGCTGGAGGTAAGGGGGAAGAGAACCAGGAGTCAGGGGGACCGGGGGGACCCTGGCTACACCTCAATAAAAATAATATCTATAAATGTCAAGGGGCTAAATTCCCATAGAAAAAGGAATTTAGCGTTTCAGCAGCCAAAAAAAAACTAGTGGGGACATCCAATTCCTCCACAAAACGCATTTTAACTCAGTCTGCCCCCAAATACATTTAAGCACACTTTCCCTCAAGTATATTATGCCTCCTATTCAGTAAAGAAAAGAGGAGTAGCCATATTATTCAAAAACAACACGCCATTTATACCTAAGAAAGTCATAAGGGACTCTGGAGGTAGATTCCTTATAATACAGGTCTCCCTGTCAGGGTCCCCATTAACCCTATGTAATATTTACGCACCCAATGATCACCAACCCGAATTTTTAAAGGAGGTTCTGGAGTAACTTAACGAGGAATCCCTTTCATCTATTAAAGTGGCAGGGGACTTTAATATGGCAAGCATCCCGGATTTAGCCAAATCTGAATCAGCTGGTGCTGAACACTCCAAAATTAACCTTAAAAACGCAAAGGACTTCAAAGAATTACTACGGAACTCATCGCTTATAGATATTTGGAGGGTCCAACACCCAGGTCAACGGGACTATACGTTTTTCTCAGCTCCCCATCAGAGCTACTCGAGGATTGACTATTTTCTGGGTACCAAAAATATTCTCCAGGCACCTGCTCAGTCGAATATAGGAACAATATCCTGGTCGGACCATGCCCCTGTCGAATTGGTGCTCTCTCTGCCTTTTAGCAAAAACAATAGATATCCCTGGAAATTAAATGACTGCTTGTTAAATTCATGTATATAACTTGTGATAAACCGCTCGCCAAAATATGAAAAATAAACCAGGTAAATAATCAAAACACAGCCGCTGCAAAGGAATGGTAATAACACACAAAAACAAACAAGGAGATACAATTTGTCTCCCAGAGATCCCTATTAATTGCACAACAAGGCTGCTGTAATGTATAGGGGTATAATACTCCCTGACAGAAAGTCTAATGAGCTGTGTGGGGTACACAAAGTTACCGCTCCCAGCACTGTGGGAGGACAGTTACCAGTAAGTGCCTAATGCGGCCAAAATAATAAAGTTTTATTAGTACAAAAACAACGACGCATACTCTAATTATCATAAAAGCAATTAAAACATAAGGGTGATAGGTAACACAAAAAGGGGAATAGGGTGGACAATCCCAACGTAAGTAATCAGATATTCCCTAATGATGGTAGCTAGATCTAGGTGTGGGGTTGAATAGAGAGGTATCTATCTATGTCTGGATGGTCAAGTGTACATAGTGTATCAGATACCCGTATACTGCTGCGGCCAAGTTTATTCGAGCATTTGCCCGTTCTTGGCCGCAGCAGTAGCCTGGCGCGCGCCCGAGAGTGACGGGCGCGCGCCGAAGCAGCGGAAGAGCGCCCTCCGATCGGGGCGCTCTCCCTACCGCTGCCGGGTCCGCCGGGTCCCCCGGAACCCCCTGCCGCTGTCCCGCAATCGCGGGACACCAGGGCTCCCTCGGGGAGCCCCTGGACGCGCGTGCAGGGGGCGCACGCTCCCGAAGACGCGTGACCGCGCGTCTATGACGCGCGGCACGCCGAGGGGCGGCCACTAGCAAGCCGGGAAATCTCCCGGCTTGCGGTACCGGCCACACTCTAATAAAGTGTGTCGGTAGTGTATATGGCATTAAGGTAACACCCAGATGCCTAGATTGGATCTGGGACACCAGTAAAGTGAATATCCTGACGGTGTATCCCTAGATAGAACCTCCTCTCAATATGTGAGGCACGGGAACCTAACTATGGTAGATATCGGCGTAGACTCGGTAACTCGGTAGTAATAAAATACAGGTATCACACAAGACTAAGTACTCCAACAGCCAACCTCTATTCACTTACCTGACTTTGAGTCCATGTTACACTCCTCCCTCTCCTCTCTAAACTCTGCTACAGACCCTGACAAACTGGTCAGGAACTACAACTCTGCCTTGTCCTCCTCTCTTGATCTACATGCCCCGCTTTCTCTCTGCCGCACTCGCCCTTCTAACCCTAGACCCTGGTTAAATTCCCACACGCGCATGCTGCGTTCCTCCACTCATTCCTCTGAACGCCTCTGGAGGAAATCTCACACTCTCGCAGACTTCCTTCACTACAAATTTATGCTATCCTGTTTCAACTCTGCCCTCTCGCAAGCTAAACAAGCCTACTTTTCTTCACTAATCAACATGCACAAGTCTAACCCATGCCGACTGTTCTCTGTCTTTGATACTCTACTCAAACCACCCTCAGCTGCCTCTCCTTCCTCCATCTCCGCTCAGGACTTTGCTGACTATTTTAAGGAAAAGGTGGAATCCATCTGTTTCTTCCTCCCATCCTACACCTCTTCCTAACTGTCCTCCTGCCTTCCTTGACTCTTTTTCCACTGTCTCAGAGGAGGATGTGTCGCTGTTGATCGCCTCTTCTCCCTCTACCCCTTGCCCTCTTGACCCCATTCCCTCCCATCTCCTAAAACCTCTTGCTCCTACTATAATCCCTACGCTCACGCACATTTTTAACTCCTCCCTCTGCTCTGGAACCTTTCCATCCTCCTTCAAACATGCAACAGTCATACCATTACTCAAAAACAGCAAGCTTGACCCCACCTGTCTTTCTAACTATCGGCCTGTCTCCATCCTGCCTTTTGCCTCTAAACTCCTTGAACGTCTTGTATTCGCTCGCTTGCTCCATTTTCTCAACACCTATTCTCTCCTAGACCCTCTACAATCTGGCTTCCGCACTGCTCACTCCACCGAAACAGCCCTCACTAAAATAACTGACGACCTCCATGCTGCCAAAGACAGAGGTCATTACACTCTGCTCATATTACTCGACCTCTCTGCAGCATTTGACACCGTGGACCACCCTCTTCTCCTTCACATTCTCCATACTCTTGGCATTCGGAACAAAGCTCTATCCTGGATTTCATCCTACCTCTCCCATCGTACTTTCAGTGTCTCTTCTGCTAATACCTCCTCCTCCTCTATCGATCTCCCTGTGGGGGTACCCCAGGGCTCTGTCCTGGGACCTCTTCTCTTTTCTCTGTACACAATCTCTCTAGGTGACCTAATAACATCGTTTGGGTTTAAATATCACCTCTATGCTGACGACACACAAATATATTTCTCAACACCCGACCTTACACCTGCTGTACAAACCAAAGTTTCTGAATGTCTCTCTGCTATATCATCCTGGATGGCCCTCCGACGCCTTAAACTCAACATGGCTAAAACAGAGCTCCTCATACTTCCTCCCATACCTGGCCCTACTACCTCCTTCCACATTACTGTTGGAACTACGATCATTCACCCAGTAGCCCAAGCACTCTGCCTTGGGGTCACACTCGACTCCTTTCTCACATTTGCCCCTCACATTCAAAACATTTCTAAAACCTGTTGCTTTTTCCTCCGCAATATAACAAAGATACACCCTTTCCTCTGTTGCTCGACAGCTAAAACTCTGACTCAGGCCCTCATTCTCTCCCGTCTTGATTACTGTAACCTCCTGCTGTCTGGCCTTCCTTCCTCTCACCTGTCTCCCCTACAATCTATGCTTAACGCTGCTGCCATAATCACTGTACTCTTTCCTAGATCTGTCTCAGCATCTCCCCTCATGAAATCCCTCTCCTGGCTTCCGATCAAATCCCGCATCTCACACTCCATTCTTCTCCTCACTTTTAAAGCTTTACACTCTACTGCCCCTCCTTACATCTCAGCCCTAATTTCTCGTTATGCACCATCCAGACTCTTGCATTCTTCTCAAGCATGTCTTCTTTCTACCCCCTTTGTATCTAAAGCCCTCTCCCGCCTTTAACCTTTTTCATTGACTGCCCCTCACCTCTGGAATGCCCTTCCCCTCAGTACCCGACTAGCACCCTCTCTATCCACCTTTAAGACCCACCTTAAGACACACTTGCTTAAAGAAGCATATGAATAGCACTGTGGCTATTCTGAACACATGGCACATAAAGCTTGGCCCCCTGCAGATGCACTTACCAGAACTCCCTCCTCCTGTCTCTGTACATTCTCCCTACCTACCAATTATACTGTAAGCTCCTCGGAGCAGGGACTCCTCTTCCTTAATGTCTAAAGCACTTATTCCCATGATCTGTTATTTATATTATCTGTTATTTATTTGATTACCACATGTATTACTGCTGTGAAGCGCTATGTACATTAACGGCGCTATATAAATAAAGACATACAATACAATATGTAGCACTTATGCCAAAATAACCAGTATTTATTGCGGTACGGATGATCGTGATCTAGTCAGCTGTTGGAGCTCAAAGTCTACTCACAGTGGTAGCCGCACATACTGCATAAAGGCTACGATGCCCGCCGCCTACCGTAGCATACCCGCCCCCCCAATGCACCAGAGCGATCTCACCTGTGACCTCCACGATGTTAACGCGATGATGTCATCCTGACGTACGTTTCGCGCTCAGGGCTGGCGCTTTCTCAAGGTTGTTTTAATTGCTTTTATGATAATTAGAGTATGTGTCGTTGTTTTTGTACTAATAAAACTTTATTATTTTGGCCTGCATTAGGCACTTACTGGTAACTGTCCTCCCACAGTGCTGGGAGCTGTTACTTTGTGTACCCCACACAGCTCAATAGACTATCTGACAGGGACTATTATACCCCTATACATTACAGCAGCCTTGTTGTGCAATTAATACGGATCTCTGGGAGACAACTTTTATCTCCTTGTTTGTTTTTGTGTCCTTGTTAAATTCGCAAGAAACAGAGAGCTCAATTAAGCAAAAACTCACAGAATATTTTCAAATAAACAAAGGTTCAGTGTCCTCTCCGGCTATGCTGTGGGAGGCACACAAGGCGTCAATTAGAGGGGATCTGATTTCTATAGCAGCTTATAAGAAAAAAGAGAAACAAAAACAATACAAAGAAGCAGCAGACAATTTGGTCAAAATTGAACAATAACACAAAAAGAACCCCTCAAAAAAACAGTATAACATACTAGAAAGAGCACGTTTGGAACTCAAAAAGATCCAATTAGATGAGTTCGAGAGAGCTCTGAGATGGACAAACCAACGTTACTACGATAGGGGTAATAAAGCAGGCAGATTATTAGCTAGCAAATTATGTGGTCTGAGAGTTAAATCTCAAATCCCAGCAATCCGCACTGTCATGGGAGAGGGGGTTTGGCCCGGTATTAAATTGTTTACACCTCATTTGGCCACCCCTACTCTCACCTGGGAGGCGAGGGGTTAACTGGAATGATGTCCAGTACTGTAGTTCTGCCCCTGCTTCAGCACCACTGTGTATCCCCCTGTGAATATGTATTGTTCCCATTCCAGTGTCTGCACCAACACATTCACTGGGATCTATGCGGGAGGGAAAGGGTTAACGTTAATTTTGTGTTTATGGCCCTTTGTCCCTTTTCCTAACTTTGCAGGCTCCATTTTGCAGTCTCTCTATAGGTCGCCATTACAGCCCATGTAACCCCTATGGAGATTCCAGCGATTTGGGCCTGATATCATAGAAGACCTGCAGGTGGCGCTCGAGAGGAGGAGCGGCGGTTCCCCATTGAAAGTGAATGGAGTAATGCATTTCAATGGGGATTCCTGGAAGCCGACCTCCGGAGACGAGCTGGCAGCCAGCCAGACCGCAAAACCACAAGAGCGGAAACATTGTTAAAAAAGAGCTTTGATCGCGCAATTGGCGTGGGAACTAGGGCCTCGGTCAAGTTCACGGCCAATTGGCGTGGGAACTTCTGCATCTAGAAATATAATTCCTTTTGCCCCTAGATGTTAGGAACCCCCTCACTTGACCCCAACAGGGTCCGACAATTAATGGCGACGAGAAAGGGTCGCGCCAGCCAGGAGGGTCCTACCATTGACCGTAATGGCGGAGAAAGCCGCGTGGCTTTCAAACACTAAGTGTGAAACAAGGTAAACTGAAAACCCCTAACTCCGGTTCCGTGGGGACCCGAGGGTTGGGATTTGGCAAGGCTGTAGTCACTGCTCCGGCAGGACTGCATGGCAATTTCCAGCCCACTCCCCTCAACCGAACGCTGTCGGGTTAACTGTGAAAAAGTGTGTGTGTCCCAGTAAATTCAATGGTAGCGGAGGTCCCATTGAATCCTATGGCGGCGCCGGCCCATACATTTCCTATGGAGGCGTCGGCCATATTGATTCTAATGGAGGAAAGCCGCGTGGCTTTGAAACGGCTAAGTTCAAATGTGTATAAAGTGTAAACCTATATATCCGAATCTGTGAGTACTAGAGGGCTGGGATTTTGGTCACATGTAGTCACTGCTCCGGCATGACTGCATGGCCATTTCCCGCCCTCTCCGATCAACCAGACGGAGTATGAGCAAATGTGAAAATTGTGATTTCCCCATTGACTTCAATGGCGGAGTTGCTCCATTGAAAGCCTATAGCGGCGGAGCCCATTGATTTCAATGGAAGAGTGAAATGCAGTGATTTCTTTTAGCTTATAGCGGAGAATCCTGCATTAAAGTTAATAGGGGATTTTAACTTGTTTTTTGCATCTCCGGTTCTGTGGGTCGTGGAAGGCTGATATTTGCCACTATGGCAAGGGTCCTCCGGCATGAGGACCTGGCAAATTGCAGCCCACTCAGACCCACAGAACAGATTAGATATGTGTAGATATTAAAGAATATACTGTTTTGCAAGGCTGGTATAAAGGCCCGGGAAAGTTACTGGCTCTACTTTATGTTAATGTTCAGGAGGGCGACTCTTTGTCTACAACAGCACCCCTGATCAAAGACTTGACCACTCTGATTGTGTACAATGCGGCGGAGAAACACAGAGCCTGTGTGGTCTGTAAGTGCCATAATTCACACTTACAGACAAAGGGGTTTCCTGACCAGATACAAGTCTGGTAGACTTTCAGGCGACCAAGGTTAGGGTATGGGGCTGAAACTCCATATAAATGAGTGTACGCCCTATATCCAGTGTCTTTCGTGATGTCTTCATTTGTATCCTGTATTGCTGAATGAATTGCCAATCCTGTACCTGATTGCTTCATTATCCAACCCCTAAGTAAGTGCTATATATTGTCTGTTATTTGTATCATCTTGTGTGTTCACCTATCTAAGGAATAAACTATCTTTATTATATCTAAGTTGTGTTCAATTCAACCCAGATATTTGGTGTATATTATAGCCTATCACAAGTTACTGTGACAGGTATCAAATCAGGACTCACAACATACAATGATAGAGAAATAGCCCAGGAATTCTCTAACTATTACACCAAATTATATAATTTAGAATCAAACCAGGGAGGACATACAGGATCCAAGGCGTTATCTAATTACCTTAAAAAATGCAACCTTCCAAAGCTCTCCGAAGAAGACTCTCAAACATTAAACAAAAAAATCTCCAAGGAAGAACTTGCAGAAGTAATAAAACAGCTTAAAACCAATAAAACACCAGGCCCAGGTGGCTTTTCCAACCTGTATTATAAAATGTTTTGAGTGGAACTGTCCCGTTTATTTTCGAGATGTTTTACTCCTTCTTGAAGGGGTCGGAGATCCCTTCCTCAATCTCAACGGCCATTTTGGCCATAATCCACAAGGAGGGTAGGGACCCCCTCCAATGTAGAAGCAATAGACTGATCTCTCTGTTAAATTCAGACCTAAAAATTTACAGCAAAGTACTAGCGATCAGAATAACCCCAATTCTTCCTAGACATCCATTCGGACCAGGTGGGCTTTATTTCTGGTAGACAAGCCTCAGACAACAACCGAAAGGTCATAAGCATTGTAGACCACGTGTATCTGACCGGCTCGAAAGCAATTCTATTAAGTTTAGACGCAAAAAAAGCGTTTGATAGAATAAAGTTGGCATTTTTAGATCAGACAATGTTAAAATTTGGATTCATGGGCCCGTTCTTGGAGGTTGTTAGAGCCCTCTAGAGGACGCCCACTGCCTATGTTAAGCTTCCAGGAGGAGACTCAGACCCCATCAAAATTAAAAATGGAACCAGACAGGGTTGCCCGCTGCCCCCCCTCCTTTTTGCATTATCGATCGAACCCCTAGTGGCCATAATTAGAGAAGATGTAAATATCCTGGGTATCCAGATAGGTGGGACAAGCTGTAAGATTTAATTATTTGCAGATGAAGTAATATTATCTCTAGCTAACCCACTGATATACCTCCCTAATATGCAATCCCAACTAGATCAATTCGGAGAAATCTCAGGATATAAAATCAACAATGATAAATCAGTAGCACTTAACCTAACATTGCCGGCCACGAAAATTAAACTACTACAGGCGAATTTCAACTATAAATGGAGCCAAACACGTATCAAATATTTAGGGATTTACATAACTAGTTCATACAACTTGTTATACCAAAATAATCCCTCCCCCCTGTTTGAAAAAATCAAAAAAGACTTGCAAACTTGGAACAACTACCAAATATCCTGGATTGGGAGAATGGCAGCGGTTAAAAATGAATATACTACCTAGGCTGCTGTATTTCTTCCAAACTCCCCCGATAAAAATCCCACTTAGGGAACTCAAAAACATCCAAAGTAGAATTTCCCAATTTATATGGAAGAATTAAAGACCACGGGTGGCGAGATCGGTGATGCAAGCACTGAGGTCGGGGGGAGGCATGGGCGTCCCGGACATCATTAAGTACTATCATTCCAAAGGGTCAATTCCTCAGACTGAGAAGAAATTGTTCCACTTGGGGCGATTTTGTCCTACGGTCTGAGGAGTTGACCAACGTTTTTTACAGAGGGGGTACAAACCTCAAATGTTAAAGAGGGCTTTTGAGGAAGTATCCTCATTGGATAGACAATCTCTATTTCAATTATCGGATTATAAAAATAAAAAATATATGAGAAAAAATAACTCTAAATTGTCTTCCACAAGTGAAAAAAATACACAGGAGCAGGGAACCACATCCTGGGACATGGAGGCCAATCCGATGTTTATTACACAATTTAATAGACATAGCCATCAAGTCCTACAAATAGTATGGAAACACTGGGATTTGTTGCGCATGGATCACAGTCTGGAAGGGCTTGTGAAAATGGGTCCTCGCTTTGTCTACAGATGGGCCAATACCCTAGCTACAGCAGTTTCCCCCAGTATTGTTACTACCCCTTTAGTTGCTAACACGACATTCATTACAAAGGGTTCCTTTCGATGCGGGGGTTGTAAGATCTGTCATGTAATGGTGCCATCCTCCCATTTTTCAGGCACGAGTTCGACTAAAACATTCCCCATTAAATCTTACATTGTGATACACACTATGTTGTGCATCTACTTACATGTGGATGTGGGTTGAATTATGTGGGTCGAACAACAAGGGCCCTCAAGACGAGAGTAACGGAACATCTAAGGCTGATCAAAAAACAGGACTGTTCGCACCCCGTGTCCAAACACTTCACTGAATGTAAACATGGGGGTGCGGGTAATCTAACAGTGAGAGGCATCGAAAAGGTGTCATTAAAAGAACGAGGAGGGGACAAACTCAATTTATTGGACCGCAGGGAGGCCTATTGGATCTTCATGTTGAGGACCCGTTCTCCCTGCGGTCTGAATACTGAGGGGAATTTGAGCCATTTTTTTAATTGATCTATTCTTGTTCCCAACTTGATGGTGATATGTCAGAATTGTTGTTGTCACTGGTTTTCCTCCCTCTTTTCTGATTTTATTCCTATACCCTATCCTCTCCCTCTCGTTCCCCCCCCCCCCCTCACTTTTCCAACACATGCAAAGCATAATAATCACTCTTTGGAGATTAGATTTTCTAATCAAGAAGATTTAATAAAGAAATACATAAATTGAGTAATATCCTCCAATATGAGAAATTGGAGAAATATATAGTAAATTGTTCAGCTTGTATCCTGCAAATGTACTGTAGTTTCATGACAATAGGAGGAGATGTATGACACCTAGAATAAAAACATATTAGGTTATAGTTAATACAAAATGTCCTTATATATTGTCTTTTAATATTTATGTATTTTTTAGCTATATTCAGAGCTGGCTTTTTTCAGTTTATTTCTGTTTTTTTAACTTTTCTTTTTTTCACAATTGCTAAAAAAATAAACCATTATTAAGACTATGAGTAGCACACAAGCATGCATCAGACAGGATGCAGCACAGCATAATATGTATTTGACTCTACCAATTTCTATACTAGCTGTGCAACACTGCATTACAGCTTCTGTTTTCACTTATTTATACTTCAACCACATGCATTGGAGAACTCAGAGTTGTCACATCTTTACAGAAGGGTGTTTAAACACAGGAGCTGCTTCTGAACATGGGAGACGGCACCGCAGACATTGGCCACATGGTAGGTGCTACATGCTTCTTATTCTAAATGTCTATTAAACTGATCCCAACATGTTAAAGGAATCTTTATTTTGTGAGAGTGCATAAAATCAGAGTTAGGTGATACCACAGCTAAGAAATCTGAGGGGAGGGGGAGGGGGGGTGGTGTTGAGTGATATTTGACATACTGTATACACACACTATATATATACTGTATATATATGCTCATTTGCATGTCATATATATATATATATATATATATATGTATTGACACATACACTATATATATAGATATCGATATAGATATAGATATATATATATATCTATATCTATATCTATAGTATATGTGTCAAACGTGTGTGTGTGTGTGTGTGTGTGTGTGTGTGTGTGTGTGTGTGTGTGTGTGTGTCAGCCTAAGGGGACTTCCTCACTGCCTTATTTGCCCTATGCTTTAGTGCAGGTTTTCCCAAACTTTTTTTTCCGTGACCCGGTTATTTTTTAACTTCTTTTTCGTGACCCACTAAAAAATGTATCGCCTATAGGGCCTGCACAGAAACACACACAGCCACACACACACACACACACACACACACACACACACACACACACACACACACACACACGATATCAATCACACACACACACACCACACACACACCCACTTATACACACACCGACACAATCACAGCCGCTGCAGACACACATACACAGCCACTGATACACCATCACACCACACACACTGACACACGCAGCCACTGACACACACACTGATACACACAAGAGCCACTGATACACACACCACACGATCCACTTACACACACACCAGCCACTGACACACAACCGCATCCACACAGACACTGCTACCCACACACACTGATCACACACACACACGATATACACGAGAGACACTGCTACAACACACAGATACACTGCCACACCACCACACACACACAACACACACCCACACACCACACACAACACACACCACACACACACACACACACACACACACAACACACACACACACCACACACACCACACACACACACACACACACACACTGACACACACACACAGACACTGATACACACACTTACACTGATACACACACACACTTACACTGATAATGATACACACAGACACTGATTCACACACAGACACACACACACACACACAGACACACACAACACACACACACACGCACACAGACACTGATACACACACACACACACTCACTCTCCCCTATACGCACACAGACACAAACAGTGAATTACAGGCAACGACGGATGTGAGTGACTGGAGGGGGGGGCAGGGACACTTGGGTGGGTGGGAGGGAGGGGGGGCAGGGACACTTGGGTGGGTGGGAGGGAGGGGGCCCAGGGACACTTGGGTGGGTGGGAGGGGGCCCAGGGACACTTGGGTGGGTGGGAGGGAGGGGGCCCAGGGACACTTGGGTGCCCAGGGACACTTGGGGGCCCAGGGATACTTGGGTGGGAGGCATTGACTGGGTGGGGTGACTTACCTTGCCGCTGGACGCTTTCCCCTGCTGCCCCCGATATCCCCTGCTGCCCGGGACGGGAGGTGGGCTTGGGGGGATGGGAGGTGGGCTTGGGGGCACGGGAGGTGGACTCGGGAGGGGGTGCCACGGGAGGTGAGCTCGGGAAGCTGGCCGTGGGGGGAAGCGGGCCGCAGTAGGAGCTTGTACTTCCACCCTGCTCTCACTTTGATCGGCCGATCTTTGTTACATTACTAGGGGAATTTTCTTTCCCCTGGTTCTGTTATGTTCTGTTGGATCTCTAACTATTTGGTCTTTCCAGGTTAGGGGTTGATTTGTGTTAAGTTATTATTAATTATTTTTTGCAGCAGTTTTTCATGTGGTATGTGTTTGAGTTTGTCTCTTGTGTTTTTATGCTGCATTGCTAATAAAGTCAATTTTTCACTTTTTCTATTACATACTATTTGAGTGCTCCCTTACTGTATTTTGACCCTTCTTTTTGTGTTTATTAATTTATTTGGGTCGGTAGCACCGCCAGAAGGTTGCTTTTACCGTGATATCTGGTTTTGTGTATTATTAGGTCTCTCAGAGTTGATTTGACTGCGGCACCATTTCTGTGTTTACTATATATATATATATATATATAGAATCCACAGAAGCAGCCGGCACTCCACTTGTAAGTAGAACAAATTGGGTTCTTGTCCCATAAAGCAATAATAAACCCTACGATACCGTTTGAAGCACGAGATCAGGAGACAGCACTCTGGTAAGTGTGATCAAACTTACAGAGTGCTTCCTCGATCTCGTGCTTCAAACGGTATCGTATGGTTTATATATATATATATATATATATATATATATATATATATATAGATATATATATAGTGAATAAATGAGAACAAGGCACTCCGTCAGGTAGATATAGGTGGGTGCTAATCCTATATAAATCAAATAGGCTATACGATACCGTGTAAGCAGATATCAGAGGCAGCACTCCAGTGGATAGTCAAAAAAAAGGTGTTTAATGTGACATATAAACCAACGTTTCGGTCCTCCACACGGGACCTTTCTCAAGGTGATGAACAAACAGAGTGAGTCATAACACATATATATACCCTAAACCCCCAAAACAAACAGGTGCAACACATGATGTAAAGTGATAATTGCTTACATGCTGTATGTAGGAGCTGCACAGTAGCACTGTGTAAGTGCTTTTAATATTGAAGCGGTTGTCACTTGTCTTCTTATATTGCGGTTTTAGCAAGGTGCTTCTTTGGATACCTCTTGCTTTTTCCAGTGCCATTGTCACCTCTGCCCGGTCGTAGCCACGTTCCAGGAAGGATTTCTTCATGCCTTCGAGTGCTGCCTCTAGCCTTGATGGTTCACTAGTAACTCTGATTACCCTCAAAAATTGTGAGACCTTGATGGTTCACTAGTAACTCTGATTACCCTCAAAAATTGTGAGAAGGGTAATCCTTGCTTCATTGGTGCCAGATGGTGGCTGGTTGCCAATAATAATGTATTTTTATCTGTTGCTTTGCGGAACAGCCTCGTTGCTAAATGACCATTTGCTTTGTACACAATAGTGTCTAGAAAAGCTACCTCAATTGTGCTAAAACATAATGTGAAGCGTATGGTGGTAGGTAAATGGTTGAGTGTATCAACAAATGTAAGTAACTCTGCCTCAGTCCCAGACCAAACCAAAAATAAATCGTCAATGTAGCGAAAAAACTTGACCAGATATCTGCTGTACATTGGATTGTTGAAAAAATGTTCACATTCATAAGAATCCATGAATAGATTGGCGTACGATGGGGCCATGTTGGACCCCATTGCAGTGCCAATCAGCTGCAAATAAAAATTATTTTCAAATTTAAAATAATTTTTATGCAAAATAACATCCATTAATAGCAGCAAAAAATCAGGTGGAGGGCCAGTATGTGCAGAAAAGCTCATTAAATGTTCTCTGCTTGCCTGAATACCATCAATGTGATTAATGTTGGTATACAGGCTTGCAACATCCATAGTTGCCAAAATGTAGTCGTCAGTAATGTTTGTCAAAGTGGCCAATTGATTAATGAAATCAGTGGTGTCTTTGATATAAGATTTCATGTTGAATACCATTGGTTGCAGAAAAAAGTCCACAAATTGTGAAAGTGGATGTGTTAATGAGCCACGTGCTGAAATGATCTCGGACAATCCCCGACCCACCTCTACTAATGGAACAGAAATTATACTTTGTTTTCTTAATATGCAGCAATAAAAATGTATATAAATGTATGTTGTAAGATACATTAAATATAACCCTTCCGTCATCCAAAATATATATTACTGTTTGTACCCATAAATATACATATCCAAAATAAACTATATCTGTTGTAACTAGAAATATACATACATCCTATACAGGTCATATACATTTTGTAAGATCTAATTGAAATATACTAAAAATGTCAAATCTGCTGTTACTATAAATCTAATAACACCTCAATATATATATGTTTTAACTATAATACTAATATACAGTAACATCCTATATCAGTATTCTACCGTTGTAATATTAATTGAAATATTCAAAAAATGTAACTGCTGAACTATAAATATTAAATAACAAATATATAATGTTGTTCCTATCAATATAAATTACAAAATAAATTACTTTGTAATATAAATATAAATATACATTACATCCTATTTCAGTATATACGTTGTAAGCTTAATTGAAATATACACAAAATTGTATACTCGCTGTACTATAAATATAACTATACAAAAAGATATATATACGTGTGTACTATCCCATATCTATCTCCCAATAAAATATACTGCTTGATAATATAAATAATAAATATATCGTACACTATCCTAGTCAGTATTTCTACCGGTGTAAGATTAATTGAAATATACAAAATGTATACTGCTGTACTATAAATATATAATAGACAAAATATCTAATACTGTTGTACTATAAATTATAAAATACCAAATAAATAACTGTTGTATATACAAAACTACAATATTCATTACAGCCTATTCAGTATATACCGTTGTAAATTAATCAATATCACCAAAAACTTCGTCGTATACTGGCTGTAACTTATATCTTATACTACATAGACATAATACATCATATACTGTTGTACATAAATAGACAACTCATGAATATTACCTGTTGTAATCTAATATAACTATACAGTCATCCTATTCAGTTTATAACCTCCTCCGTTGTAAGATTATTGAAATCTCAAACAAATGTAGTCTGACTGTACTAAAACTTAAATAGACAAACTCACTGTCCAGTATGTTGTAAGCAATATAAATCAACCAAACTAACACACAGTAATTACTATAGACATACAGAACTGTACTGTAGATGTACAGTACAGTTTTCTATAATTAGTTTTTTTTGTTCAAGTTTTATACTGTAGAATAATACTTACGCACTATTAGTTTTATCCCTTGTGCCTTTTTTTTTTCCGGTCTCTGTTTTTTCTTCCTTGTGGCATGATAGCTCCACGGGGGGTTAATGGCACGACGAGGTCAGAATTATCTAAACCTCGTTGGATAGAGCCTATCTCTGGTGTTCCGCTCTCCCTGTACATCATCTCCTTAATTTCCAGCTGAGATCCTTTGAAATCTTTTTAACAGGCATTGCTTCGATAGAAAGAATACAGTACAACACAAGCATGTATTTCCGTGTTTTAGGTCATGTGTATTCTACTGTGTTCTCCAGTCAATACACAAATGGATGTGTATTTATACGTAATGAACTCACTATAAGAAGTATGCCCTCTCTCGTTTCAACACCTGTACCTGGCCGCCATGGCTACATAGATCACACACTTTGCATAGCACCACTCCAGTGCATCTCTTCAACTACTGAACTTGCCCCTTTCCAGATCTGTAAGCTGCATTGTGCCACCCTTTGCTTCATGGAGCATCCCGTTTCTATGGACGCAAGAACCCACTCACCTCTGCCGTGCCTTTCATTGCTAGAAAAAGCGGAAAGGGCGTTTTGGGTTGCCGTTTCCAGTCAGGCAAAAGCGACAGGCTAGGCAATCTCTACGAATCCTCTGCCTTGGACCCCAAAGCTTAAGGGTTGTTCTTAGACTTAAGCCTCATTATGTGAAGAAGATATTCGGCGTGATGTACCTCGTAACACAAATTGGGAACCTAATGGCCGGCCAATCAACCCGTCCGAATTCCGACCGAATATTACAGACCCACTTCTCCGTCTCCCATATGGCTTTCGACGACTCTCTGTGAGCTGTCCCGGTAATCTTCATCCCGTCTTTCCCACCACATCTTCTCCGGTATCCATCTGACGACTCATCTCCTTAGCCTCCGGCCGCTCTGAAATCCCACGGTCACTTCTCCTTTGTTGCTCTTAGACGACTCTGCTTCTCGCCCGGAATCTCCCAAGGTCCCCCTTCTCGCATCCCTTTTGGACGGCTAATGGACCTCGCGCTTCTCTCCTCTTCCTGGATATCCACAGTCACCCTCCTCCACTCAGTTCCCCTTCTTCCCCATCTGATGCCGCTTCGACTCCATGGAACCCCCATCTCAATCTCTCCGTTGCACCCACCCCCCAGATTCCAGTAACGCATGTCACCTCGCAGCGCCTTGGCGTACGGATGCTGAATGGGGATCATAAGTGTGGATGCTCCCTGGGCACAATTCTATTGTGTGGCAATAGATAGATCTACTTCTGGACAATGTGAAACTGTGGAGCCACGGATGCCTACAAATGCAGGCAACGGATGCACGCACGGATGCAGAATGATGAGGCTCGACATTGTGGCAATGACATATTTGCTCATGGAGCCCCCCTGTTACCTCGGCGCCCTTGATGATTCCTCCTCTCCCTGAAGCGCCGTAGCACGGGTGTTGACATGTTCATGCGTGATGAATGGGGACGCTGATTCCATATTCCGACCCATATCTCTCCCCCCTTTCACATCACCAAGTGACACCCTCCACCACAAGATTTAGTGCCCATGTTGCCGTTGGTGAGGTAGTCGACCTGAAGCAACCCCTTCAAGACCAACGCCTACAGGCTCCTAGACAACATGGCGACCCCTCTCACGATCCGGAGGAAAACTTTCCTCCCATCCATCCATCCTCTCGCCCTTCGCCAACAAGCACACCGCTCTCAGAAGACCTACACCCCCTCGCATCGAAACATGCCCGACCTCACCCCTGAGCGACTGACACCCCCCTAGGCCCTTATGGAGAATATATAGGTGTGATGAGTGCTGGTGTACCCCATACGTATGCTTGATCAGTTTTTTAAGAGCACTCATGTCCCTACACGTTGTACTGCTAGTGGGGTGTTAAAGTTTAAAGGAAAAACATTGTGGAAGAACTAGTGCGGCCTGCTTTTATACAGTTACAACGATCCTGTAATGAAAGGCGTTCCTGACTGCAATTAATGGCTTTATTGCGCCATGCAGGAATCGGCGCATGGCATGGACTGGATGGACACTGTGAGTGACTTTCAGTTGATACCATACCTGTTTGTGCGGAACTGTATGTAAACTATACATGTTTTGCCCTACAGTACACTGCTGTACATTAAACAAAGGAGATGTGTTGTGTTGTCTCTTTTTTTTTTCACAGGACATCACACTCCAGTCCCTGATGGCCGCAAACTCGTGGGTGGAGGCACCGGTTGTTTCAATGTTTTGCCCTGAAAACCTGCCCTGTTTTTCATGCCCTCTATTACTGAACTGGTGCAGGTCTGACCCTTGACATGCTCAGTGTTGCGCACCATCCCTCTTTAACTTGTACTGTTACAGTAATCTTCTCGGGTGCGGTAAGTCTAGGGTTTCTTCTTTAATAAGGAGATGTTACTTAAAATGCTTCCAACATTGTGCCTGATTTGTAAATAAATGTTTTTGTACTGTACCCACCAATAAAAGGCACTCTAATTTGCTCACACGTGTTTCCATTTGCCCCTTTGACAGTGTAACCAATGTAGAAGGCTTCCCTGCACTGTGTTTGTTACTGCTTGTCGCGCAATTGGCTAGGAACTACGTCAATTGCGTGGCACTAGTCAATTGGCGTGGGAAACTTCTGTTGTCTAGGCGCACCTAGAAATAAAATTAAATTTTGCCCCTCTAGCATCTGTTAGGAACGTACCTCCTTTCCTACCCCAACCGGGTCTGAGCAGTAATGGCGACGAGAAAGGGTCACCCGGCGAGGAGGGCCTATCCATTGAGCTGTCAAGGCGGATAAAGCTTTGAACTGCTAAGTCAGAGATGAGCAGAAACCTTGAACCCTCACAATCTCCGGTTCTGTTCCGACTCTCTACGAGGCGCTCAGATATTCGGTCACCATTTAGTCGCTAGTTGCGAGGATTGCATGGCAAAATTTGCGACCCTCTCGTGCATCTCCATGCAATGGAGTCAGGGTGCATGTTAAATTTCAGGTTTCTGCCATTTGACTTTGCACTTCGCTAGAAAAAAAGCCACTTTGGTCATGTGCTTTTAAACTGTCTTTTGGTACCTCCCGGTTCCGGGGACTCAAGGCTGATATTTTTGCCAATGTGGCAAGGGCTCTCTCTCTCCTCCTCATGAGACCAGGTAAATTTCCACAACCCGCCTCTTCATACCCTCCACACGGGTTATTTACCTATAGTCGCGCAGATTGCGCGTGGGAACGACTTATGCCACGGCATGTTATCACTTGGGCAAATTGGCTCTCTCGGAACGTCTGTTCTAGAGGGCCACTAGGAATACATCTTATTTTCTGCCCATCATTTTAGGCACTGTATACACTGATACAGTAGACGTAAAAAACACATAATGAACTACGATACTGAACATGTAGATACAATGCATAGCTTCTTATTTTAATTTAGATTTATTCGGGTTTATTACACAATTCACACAGTTACTGGTACGGTCCGGACAAACATCCAGCATACAGTTACAATCTTTATCCTCGATAAAATCCCCCCATCAGCCATTTGTCTCTCTCCTGAATGAAAAACAAAAAGAAAGTTTTATGTACAGTAATGGTCAGAGCCCCCTAACAGCAATACCCAGCCACCCCCCAAAGTAATCCGGCAACTCATCAAGAATTTCCCCATTCCAGCTTGCAGCGGCCGCCGGTCCACTGCCAGTCCATCCTTTCTATCATCATCCAACAATCCGCCAGTATTTTGCAGCAGGACTTAGTCCACCTTGTAGTCAGCTGGTTAGGCTGGAAATCGCTTTAGGTACTGCCAAGCTTCATCACAAAAACCTGCCCGCCAATCCTACTCAGGCCTCAGGCCCTCAGTGTTTTCACTCTGCAGTGGAAGCCACCGTCATTGAAGCCGGTGTCTGGTGCTGAGGTGTGCATTGCTGGCAGTTGCACTTCGGCTTCTTAGTTGGTTTTTCAACATGACCCTTCTGCCTTATTGGCCGCCTTCCATCTTGCACTCCTAGATACCGGGAAAATCCGGGACACACACCAATACCCCCCAACAAATTTGGGCTCCATACGGTGAAACACATGGAGTCCGCTTACCTTCCCGTCTCTTCCTTAACTGCACGCTCCACGTATGAGTGATTTGCGAAATGTGTAAAACAGTCATCAGCGTGTCTTTCGATAAAATATTGATACATGAAGCCACTGTTGCCATCCTTATCATCTGTTGCATCTAAGCGCGGCCTCCCCTCTGCCAATCGCGCATAACTTCTTGTCAGTTTTTTGGTAAGCGGTCCTGCACTTGAACACTCATCGGTGGGTCCTCTGCAGAATAGTGTAACCAATCAACTGTCAAATATGTCTTTTGCCTTTCTTAATAGAAAACCTACATTGATACATGTTGGTACTTTCTTCAGTCAGTCTCAGGCAGGCCAATTACAATGGCCCCTTCACACTGTGGGTACATATCTTTTTTATACGACAACATCACCTCGCCACTCCGACCATTATTACTTGAGTTCCGGCTCATTACAATTCATGAATTCTGCCAGCCCTTGGCGGACACTCGAAATCCTTCATTGCAAGCCCTATTTAAATCCGCATCATTATTTCAATAAACCCATTCAATCGCCGCTCAGCCGGGCCTGATCCCCTGCCTGGGAAACGCAAAAGGAGGCGCACGGTCATTCTCCAGGTGAACAGCGTGTCAATTCCCTGGACAAGCGCAGGTAAAAGCCAGAGACTTTGGAAGAAAAAGCTAGCCGCAACAGTATGTCACTTTTATTTTTACAGGTTTTCACTCTTTTATTGTATTCTTTGATGCAACTGTTTTTCATTCTCTCACTTGCCCTTGATGGCTAATGCCCATTATCTGTGCCTGGAATTTACAGGTACAGATGAATAACATCTAGCCAATTTCATTTCTGGCCAAATGCATTTCTCCAATTGACTGCCGTTTATTTTCTCCCTCCTCTATATTCTGTTTATGGCTTATATTAAATTGTTTGAAATATTGGTTGCTCTTGTGTATTGTTCTTTTGGACAAGTTGGTTATGCGTTTTTATTAAATGATGTATTTTGTGTGGCTTCGGTTTCAACTGTATGTGTTGTCCCCCCTAATTAATTGATTGTTTTGGTTACTGCTTTTCTCCATTACATGCTTATGTTTGGCTAGTGTTATGATTTATGTGATGATTGTCCTAGTGGTTTTAATGATTTTACTTGAATGCCTAGTTGCGACTATTTCTGTCATTGAATTGGCTAGTTGGTTGTAGTTAGTAATTTATTTTGTTGGCTGTGCTTAATTGTTTTTGATTTTTGTGTCTAGTCGGTCTGCTATTTTGTTATGTTCTTGATTATTGTGTATTTTGGACTCCATGCTTCTTGGTATTTAAGCTTACCTTGACGGCTATAGTAGCTTATCAAATGCCCATCATTATTATGGGTATGAGTACTACCTCATGTCCACCTACAATTACTGACAGGGTGGGTATAGTGTGTCCGGGGTGGCGGTTGTATGCCTCCTGGGTGGTATTCTCTCTGGGGAGGGCTCTGCAGGTTAACCCCATTACTTTACTATATAGCAGTGTATTAACCACTAAGGTCTGTCTTTCTGGGTATTGGGCTCCTCTCCTTAGATTGTATTTTTTATTCTATTCTTTCTCTGGAACGGATGACATGGCCATGCAGAGGCGATGAGGACACCCTGCATAACTCTACCGGGGTAAGTGAACAGATGTATTTACCTTTATTTATGCTGCTGCCATATTTTCTATGCTTCTATAAGTGGACAAATGATCTGGATAATAGTTATTTTGCATAGACTGTACTGTATTTGGTTGTGTGGGGGAGTGTCGTCTTTTTGAAATGGCTAGAGCCATACATCTTTAATTCTCCTTCTTTTCTTACAACATGAATGGTACTGAAGGCCAGGAGGACCCCCCGAGGGACCATCCCGAGACCCTGCATGATGGTTTATATGTTTGGGGCCATCAGCGGTGGGCTGGTGTTTATGTCTTGGCATTTATTACTATATTGTATATGGTTCTTTGGTTGGCTCCTCTTCTCGGAGGTGTGTAGTTGGCTGTTGTTTGTATTTTCTTTAATTGTTGGTACTCTGTGGGTGGGGTTTAGTGGTGTCTGCGGGGTGAAGGCGGGTATAGTAGCCCCAAGACTTGATGTATTTAGGCCTACTGGGTGGGGTAACGGAGGGGTTAACCCCTTCTTAACCTTAGTGAAGTAACTGCTAAGGTACCGAAATAGGGGTTTTAACCTTAACACCGCCAAGCCTACACAACCAATCTCCAAATAACCTACCACCTTCACCACACCCCCGCTAGCCACAATATAGCCTCTGGCACGTGGTTGTTTAACCCCCTTCCCTTCCCCTTAGCAGTTGTTGCTACCAGTAATGTAAGTTGCATTTAAATCTCATTTTTAATGGCATCGGATTCATGCCAGTGGTGCTCCACTGTTGCTGGTACTTAAATGTTGTAATCGCCACTCATCTCCGTTTGGCGATCTGTTCTTTTCTCCCGCCAAATGTCTCTTATATCTCTCCTCTCACCTATGACTTATCTATCGATGTGCTTATGACATTCGTCAGTAGGCTTTTTTTGGCGATTATCTGGCGTATAAGTTGTCTTATCGGCCCTGCTTATCCTGAATAGGACCCCTATTTCTCCCGCACCGGAGGCTACAAGCTAACCTCTAGGTGAAACCCAGGATTATTTCATGTCACAGTCTGCATAACAGTCCACTTAATTTTTTTATTATTGCTCGGATAAAGCACTGAGAGTCTGCCTTTTTGTTTCGATCTTGTTGAGCTGAATGGCAGACTTTTTCATTCTTTGGAAAAAATTCTGATAACAACTCAGAATTGCCTTATTCAATTAAGGACAAACACACTTTCCTAGAAATAGTGATTTGTTTCTGATAAATGTAAGCCTCAAAGACTCATTGTTTTTGACAGAGATCAATTGTTTTTCATTTAACCTATAATTCTGGTATTCTGTGACACCATAGCGTCCTATGAACATCTGGCACTTTGGGGTCAATTGAATTCACCTGACCACGTGACCAGGCTCTCACTTCCATTTCAATTAGTCACCCTGATCACCCGACTACCTACAAAATCATTCATGGATTGTCTAAGGGTCTCTGTGTTTGAGGGCCCTTGTCTCTGCCCATTTCTGTCTATCTAGGGAAATTAAAAAGCTAAGATTTAAAGCCACTATTGGGGGTAGATCTCACATTGCCTTGCCAGCTAAACCACATTTTGTAACAACATTTTTGGGGAAAACAAATGTACTTGAATCACAGCTTCCTTAAATATATCTTAACCATGCTAAAAAAAGTAAAAAACATGCTTGCTGTTGTATTTTTGGAAATGCATACAATTGGATTCTTAGCCCATTCTGCTCTTCTCAGAGATTGAATAAAGATAAGGTAGTGAAGAGATGGGGTGTTTTTTGCCTTAGTAAGACAAATAACAATACAATACATTCCTAATAAATTCGATATACAGGGACTAGCCTCTCCTTCAGATAAAAGGTCAACATTGGGAATAATCTGTCAATCTATAGCAGTAAAGTATGGAGATCCTCTACAGAGACCTGTCGGATGGTGTTGGTAAGTGTGAATGCAAGGGGTCATGGTAACTGTGCACTTATTATATTGCTATCAATCTACAGTCAAAGGGGACCAACCAAGTCCTTAATTAAATAGATGTGGTTTAAGATAGGCCTTAAAGATGAACAGATTGGTCTTAGTCGTATTGTGGGTACGACATTCCTGAGGTCTGTCGGGGCAGTAAGCTGAGAGAGGTGTTTAGGGTGGGAGAGGCTTTAATCAAAACAGGGGTAGACCAAAACCTCCTAGAGCTAGCAAAAGAAACCTGATCCCCTTCCAAGGTTGAGACACAATTATGGCACACTACACAAACCAAAATATTTTTATATAATTATACATTATGTGGTCAGATGCACATTCCATTACCAGAAAATGTTTAAGGTATGTGGTTTAGGGATCAAAAATTGTTAGTAAATCAAATAAACTCATATCATTTAAAAAAAATATTTTTCGATAATTATTACAGTAGGTGTCAGATGCACATTACATTACCACCCAGAAAATGTTTATTTTAAAAAGGATGCTTGTTAGGGATCAACATGTTTAAAAGTAAATCAAATAAACTCATCTCACGTAAAAAAATGTGTATTCAGTATTTACATTCTAAATGTTATCATTTTCTAGTAGATGACGTGCTCTAGCTATCATAACATCAACAGTCCATGTTTCTTTACGAGTGGGGTTTAAATGACCCAAAACTTTACAAATCATGTAGTGTCTTATTAAAAATTCTAAAGATTTGAAAGTATTGTGCTGTGTTTGCAGAAATTATCTTCTTGTCCACAAAGAAAATAGTTTTACTTATTCTTTGTTGAAGTTTTCATGCAAAAAAAATAAATCTTATTGATCTGTGAGAGTTGTCACACACTTTGCCAACCAAAGCTATGATATCAATGAACAAGTTGAAAATAGATTGTACACCACATTGATAAGACACTCACAAGGAGCCAATTGAGTATTAGTCATCTTTCTTTATGTCCCAGTGCCCATTGTCATCGGTCATAAAAAGTGTCATTTTCATCCCAGTGTAATAGCATAAGGTCGATTCATCATCTAACCTTTTACTTCCTGGGAACTAAACAGATGCGTAAGTCTGGAGGGAAGATTTATTAGCGCAAAGAATTACAATTATATCATTATAGAGTTGTAGTCTCCTGCTGCGCAATATTCCCTCTTTGGCCAACAATTTCCTTCTTTTCTGCCAAACATTATGAAGTTTTCACAAACAGTTTATCAAAGTTGTCATAGATATTTCTTTTGTTCTCAATAGCAAATAACAACACAATGATAAAAATATAAATCATACGATATACATTAATAAATGAAACAGGAAGGGAAATGTTAAGGGTATATGGGAAATCTTTTATAAATAAAGTCTTTTCTATATTAACTACATAATACATTGTCCACACCTACCCACACCATTTTTTACTCGCCACTCACACCACCTTTTGTAAAGCAACTTGTATACGACTTTGGCTCTCCTTCATTTATATTCACACAGTCACCAAACACTCATCTACATCACTAACTTTCAGGAACCATTTTAACACCTCTAGCCATAAATCACATCCACACATGGGGGAGGGCAAGCAGCAGATAACATTCCAAGAGACCTGGTTTTAAGTGTTATATATAGAGTTTCCTATATATTTATATATAATATATAATATATATATATATAATATATATATATTATATATATATATATATAACAAGGGACAAAGTCAGATACTGGCATCCTTCTTCTGGGCACACACCTCCCTTGTACATACCCTAACAGAAAAAAGAAAGCGCCCGATTCTTCCTGTTATAACGTAGATAAACGGACATCGCGATTCAAAACTCCCCAAGATCAAACTATTAAAGCATTGTCTGAGTAAGACTCTGCCTCCGCACCCGTCTGTGGTTGCCACCACGGCACCTCTGCTCCACTTGAACAGCTCCGGACTGATTTCACTCCTCTCTGGGATTGTGTTACTCCGTAGAGGTTTCTCCCAACTCCGTCTCTTAGGTTTAAGTTCCCTTCTATGTAAAGAGTCTCAATGCACCGGGCCAGGGTCTGGCTCACTTATCAGAAACTTACACTCGGTCTAAGCACTTTCAACTGTCAGTAATAACGTCCCTATGCTTTCATCAGACTAAGCTGATTTCTTCAGTGATCTGAAGAAATCACTTAGTCTGGCGAAACACATTAGTTTACTCATGCAATTCTTTTTAATATTTTTAATCTTGTGATTGGATGTGATGGCCAATGTTTTATTAAATTTTATCTAGCGTTATCAAACGAAGATCGGCGCTTTTTCTTCTGTCTTTTTTCCCTATATATATAAATATATCAAATCTATATATATAAGATATATATGTGGTGTGTGTGTGTGCGTGCGTGGGCGCATGCGTGTGTGTATGTGTGTGTGTGTATATATTATATATATAGAACACACTAACAGGAAGAGTTGCTCAAACACCTAATATATAAGTTAACTCAAGCCCTTTAATAAACCTAACTATAAGGTAAAATAAAATATAGACCCCAATTTAAAGTCAGTATATAAATTAAATAGGACCTGATTGTGCTAGGAGGGAATAGTGAAACTATATAAGACACACAGATGAAAAGAACATAGACAATCCCCATTATTAGCACCTAATTACCTAATAATCTGCTAAGATAAAGATGGTTAAAAAGAAACAGATGCTCCGCCAATTCAGAAAAAATTAACAAGATTCTATTAGTTAAGACAACAGACACACTAACTTAAAAACATAAAAAGACTAAAGACAGCCTCTGAAATTATATGTATCAAAAATATAAAGAGAGGACTACTACTCAACACTTTCAGTATTATCAAAGAGAAAAATAGAAAACGAAAATGTGTCTACTAAGTTTATAATAATGACACAAAGTAGTTTAGTCCTATATATTATATATAATATACACAACGCCGTGCCCTCTTTTATTTTTCAACTTCTCTCGGTATTTTTTGGTGACTTTTTTTCCGAATGCCAACGCGCTTCACCACAACCGCATTCATGCGACATTCATGGCGAAATTCATGGCCAGTATTCTGTCGCATATCCGTTGTCATGGCGCATTCATACTGGCTCACCCGCACTTGATCTGTTACTAATACTGGTTCGATTTAATTGGGTGCAATTCTTCGCTTATCCGCCAGGTGGCAGAATATTCAATTATTTTGTAACGAATTCTAATTTTTACAATCATGTGCTTCGGTAATATGTCGACTTGCAGGTGGCTTAAAAACATTGGTCCAGTGTGATTTATCTTGTACGAAGAAGTTACAAAATATATCAATTTAGGCTTTTCATAGTAAAATAAATGCTTCAGTGTCTGGTGTTCTATTGTCCCTGAAGGTTCAGAGAGGAGTTCCACCACTGCAGTCCGTTTCAAAAAACCCGACATAACGTAACTTATTTATATGGGGCTTCGATTAATGGCCCCAGATGATCAGAGGGCCCCAAGCTGGTCAAATTATCAAATTTTATCCGACAATTATGACTTTTACAAATTTGCACCAAATGCTCGTGTGTTGAAGCATCGCGATAAGAAAAAAGTTATGTATTGATCCGTGTTTTTTCATATTATCCCGCACCTGTGTTAGAGAGGAGGTATTGGGGGTTTGCCCAGAATTTCCAGGATCGTTTGATATGTAGTACTACAAACGTCGAAAGGTCATTGGTACACCAACTACGAATTGTCAGTCCCAGGTAAACAATGTCGCCAGCGCCAGCACCCACCGGCTTCCATCACGGTCGACCGTCAGTGATAACCTCTGACGTTTCGGCAACCCTTGCTATCTGTCCCCGCCTGACCCTGCTGCCTGGGCCGGATTGTCCAACGAACAGATACCAGCAAGCTTTGCCTTTGCCAAACGATTTCCAACTTCATGAGCAGTCAACTACAGGTGATGTAGCGGCCCGCTATCACAACCTGTCAACTACGTGTATTATCAAGACTTAAGGGACTGTCAGGTTCTCTGCGCCAACCTATTGGTCAAGTCTATGTTGGGTACAGCTCTTCCTTACAGTATTTACAGTAGATTCTTTTTTTACACCATATCATATCAATGCCACTTAAAGCGATTTCTCCTGTAATCAATCGCTGCTTATTTGGTGTATAATCCAGTGAGTTCTATTCTTTTTGTCACCATTCTCCAAAATGTATTCCACAATATCAATTGGCTGAGCAGCTTCTAACAGTAGATACTGACTGGACACCATTATGTTCTTTTAGTACTCTGCACCCCCTGTAAAATTTAGTGTACTATCCCGTTCCATGTGGGGGTGCAGCTAGGCGCACAGCGCACTTGTGACCCTTGTGTGAACGCATATGCGTCCTCATCACAATCTTGGCGTGGCGCGTTTATGTGAACAAGACACGCCCCCCGAGAAATAAATTGTTGGGACCTCGTACCGAGGAGACTGCGGGACTGACTGTGGGAAACTTCTTTAGGGACTTACTAGTTTGAACTACCCTTCTCAGTATACTTTATTTGTCTTCCTCAGAAACAGAACTTTGTCATTAAGGGCTAGAAGAATTGCAAATGGAGGGTATTTCGATGTGATCATATTAGCGTTTTTCCCGTAACAAGGCCTTGGCACACTGTGATCTAATTCAGTGCTGATGTTTATTGATTTAGGATAAGCATATACTGAGTCTTTTTACATTTTACTTTTTACATACTGTAACTGTATAATAAACCCAAAAATAA
Source organism: Ascaphus truei (assembly GCA_036426205.1). Lineage (NCBI taxonomy): Eukaryota > Metazoa > Chordata > Amphibia > Anura > Ascaphidae > Ascaphus > Ascaphus truei. The sequence goes on from WSYH01004123.1 coordinate 46,432, forward strand.
AAAGTATGCATTTATTCTGTACATTATTACAGTAACATTGTATGTGTGTTTCTACCTGTAAAATATAATACAATACCGATAATGCGTTTTAATACGTTTTGATGTACGTAAGCGCAATGCTTTACCGTATACTGTCTGGTACATTACTGTACAGTAGGTCTCATGGAAACTGTATAGTACACTAAATTTTGTACAGAGTGGGTGCAGTAAGTAGTAAAAAACACAGTTAAGGGTTCCAGTAAGTACCAAACATACGGTCTATGTAAAAAAAAGCAAACAATTTATTTTTGGTGGGTCAAGTAAGTAAAAAACATAATGGTTCTCAAGTACAGTAACAACATTGAAATTATGACATACACATCTACAGCACAATCAACATTTTCTTTATTGGTGGAGTTACTAGTTAAGTAAAAAAACCATTTCCGGGTGTACTGTAATTAAAAAATTTATTAGAATACAATTTTAAAATAAGAACAACTTCAGAAATTAATCAACATTTTAACAGAACGGACCAATCACACGCAGCGAATCGATCCCCAGCAGATTGTCCTTCCAGGCGCCATATGACTTGATATGCCGCAGAATGCCATTATGGAGTCCTCCACGATTCATTAAAGGCATCAGTAATTGTAAAATAGCGCCCCGCAATCCTACACGAACAGTCTTTCTTAAATTTTCAGGGAAGACCATTTTGTCGGATTTCCCTTCATATTTACAATTGTAGGCCACCCCATCAGTACACAGGCGGTAGGCACGTGGTTGGGCTCGAAAATAACATGGTATGGCCTCTGGGGTATACAGCCCTTTAAACCTAACTTCTCCCTGAGTGGCGGGGCAGTCACGCCAGACTGATGTGTTGGGCGACACGTCGTCAGTGCAATCGTATGTGGGTTTGATTCTGAGGCAGCGGGTTGTTCTTCTGAGGAGCGGGTGGCCTGTGCGGCGGGCGAGGTAGGTTTGTCGGGAGATGATTACTCCCTGTCTTGGTCGCATTGTCAGTTTTTTGTCCCTGCGTAGCTTGTGGGGTTGTCATGTCATCTCGTCCAACGGCATACATGAAACACCATATTCTTGTGATGGATGGGGTGCGCTTGGTGATGGAAGGTTAAGGTCCTTTCATCCCTCCATGCCACCCTCCTGCCTCCGGCGTTCCAAGATAGAGGGGCATGAACTCCAACAAATTATGTTATCCCCCTCTATGTCAGTCTCTATCTCTCTCCACCTATTGTTAACCGATCCTCTCCTCCGTTTGATCCATCTTCTCCATCCTTGTGATTCCATATTTAGCATGGTCCTAACAGAAGACTCTATCTTTCCCACATAAAGTTCCCAGGATATCGAACTTAACCCATTCAGCATGCGGGTCCAACAAGCTGGATCTTGTGCACTGGGGTGCGTGACATATGGGTGGATGGGTCATAAGATGAATGAGTGGGGGTTCCCTGAAAAAAAGGCAACCGTCCGAGTGATTTGCAGGAGGTGTTCCTTGGAGTTCCGGGAGAGAAAGAGACAGGTCGTCGAATAGGATGTGAGAAGGTGTCCTGTAGATTTCCGGAGAGAAGCACAGATGTCCGTCGCAGTAGTGATTGGAGAAGGTTGTCCCTGGGTATCCAGGAGAGAAGCGGGCAGCGGCGAACGAGGATCGATGGGAAGGTTGTCCTCTGGGTTTCGGGAGAGAAGCGCTCAGTGGCGGCGAAGCTTGATGGAGTAAGGTTCCTACTGGTCTCCGGGGAGAAAAAAGAGCGGCAGCGCGAGTGGCGTGGAGATGAGAGAACAGGTGATCTTTGTTGTGCTTTGAGTGTTACATCACCTAATTTCTTCTTACCAGTAATAAGCGTTCTTTTAAAGCCTAGCCTTTGGAGTCGTCAGAAAGTTTTCTTATTAGCCTTAGAATTTCGCTTTGGCCCTGGCTGGAAATGGCTGCCGCCTTTTGCTTTTCTGCATGACAGCACGGCAGAAGAACAGTGGGTTTTCTGCGTGTCGTAATCGGGGTAGATCCATGGAAGCAGATGACACATGCATATCTTTGACAAGGCAAGTTCAGATACAGATCATCAAGTGAATGCATGGCGACGAGGTGCAGCTTTAAAAGTGGGCGTACTCTATGTGAATCATTAAAGAATAAAAAACACCATCCATTTTGTGATTCACTGCCATTGAATACACATCGTCTAAACATCCAATATACTTCTTATGCTTGTATTTCTTTCTACACGCAGCGATGCCTGTTAAAAATTTCTAAGGATCTATCATAGAATAAGGAGATGTACACGACGAGGACAACGAATTGCGGATATTCAACGCTGGCTGTACTCCTTGCCTCGTTGTACCAGCAGCCACCTGAGCTATCATGCCCACGGTAAGACCAAGAAAAGTCAAGAGGACACACATGGTAGCTAAACGCGTAAGTACTGTACTGTAACTGTATCTATCTATTATATTGTTATCGGCGTATATTTCTAAAACTTTTCTATAACAGTATCATATCTATTTTTATTGTTACGCTGTATATTTATATAACTCTATTCAATACAGTATCTTCCTATTTTATTGTTATCTCTGTATATTTATATAACTCTATTCTATACAGTATCTATCTATTATTATTGTTATCGCTTTATATATATATAACTCTATTCTATCAGTATCTATCTATTATTATTGTTTCATTATTGCCTGGTCACATGATTTTTCCCCACAGAACTGTCAGAGCAGACAGCAGCAGAAAAGGAGAGTAGCTCAGAATTAATTAATTAAACCTTATTCCATTGCACGTGTGTAGTTATGTTAAATATTAAACAACTCTTAAAAATCAATCTGTATATATCATACTGTAAAAACAATATGTATATTTAATTTTGTGTGAATGGTATAAAATTCAATGTGTGTGTATTAAAATTAATAATGCATTGTTCTTGTATACACTGCTACTTGACCATAGCACGTACAGAGACATTGACAGGCACAGGGCCTAGTGGAACTTAGGTGTGTATGTATGTGTGTGTATGATATAGATATGTATATGCACACGCACGCACTATACAGCGCAAGCACAACTTATACATCCACCGGCGCAACTGCGCACAACACACGACACATCCCACGCACACGACGCGCCACTTACCATGCGCACACAACATCACACACATCACATGCCACACATATACATGCGCACACGCACACGTAGCATCTGCACATGCACACATACTATACACACACACATGAACATGCTGCACTGCACACATAAACACTGCCACATTACGCACACATACAATTAAGCACGCGCACACAATATACAGCGCAACACGCACAACCATGGCACACACATGCGCACACTACACATGCCACACAACATGCAACACATCAACTGCACAACTATACATGCGCACACGCACACATATACTGCGCACACAGTCAAAACCATTTCGAGAACAGGGCTGTCCTAGACACACTACCACGCTCCACCCAAATGAACATGCACACATGCACACATAACATTGCGCCACACAGCACCACATAAAACTGCGCACATGCAACACACACACGCACACACCACACGCCCACGCACACAGCACACACACACACGCGCACACACACACATATATATATATATATATATAGTGAATAAATGAAACAAGGCACCCGTCAGGTAGATATAGGTGGGTGCTAATCTTAATAATCAAATGAGCTATACATACCGTGTAAGCAGATATCAGAGGCAGCACTCCATAGATAGTCAAAAAATAAAGTATTTAATGTGACATATAAACCACTTTCAGGTCCTCCACACGGGACCTTTCTCAAGGTGATGAACAAACAGTGGTCTAACACATATATACACCCTAAACCCCCAAGCAAACAGGTGCAACACATTGATGTAAAGTAATAATTGCTTACATGCTGTATGTAGGAGCTGCACAGTAGCCCGACCTGTCAGATGACAGTGAAAACCGCTTTAAAACACTCCTGCACGTCTGCAGTGTTAACTGCGCATGTGTGTATGGGAAGGTTGAAGTGTCAGAGTGCTTACGACTCCTGCACATGATAACGGGCCCAGTGGAGGCGATCTAGGCAATGTGAATGGTTCTAGCTGCGCATGTGTGATCTAAGCTGTAGCAGGGAAAGATAGGATCTAAGACCTGTAGAATCGCTATTGCGCATGCGCGAACCGCGATAAATAAATAAATAATGCGGAACTGTGCGCGATCGCCAGCTGATGTGCTTGGGCTTAGCTGCCACGAAAATGTTTTGTGGGAGAACCTAGTAGCACATCTAAAACTGTGTAGACCAAATCTATGCCCCAAAATGAGTGCTGATACTCATGTGTATGGCCCCAAAGCGAATTCAATTGGAACAGTATGGAGTAGTAATGGCATGTGCAAACTGACAAGAAGCTAATTCAATAAACATGATGACTGGATAAACTCAATGTTTGCTCTCTGCTATATAAAATGACTGTGGGACCAGGCAAAGCACACCCATCTGATGTCCCATAGTGGTATATCTGCTGTGTGGGCAGCAGACTGTGTACCCGAAGGTAGAGTCTGATGCTCTGCATCATGTAAGCAAAGCTGCCAGCTTAAAATATGTGGTAGCATAAGCTAATGTAAATGGGCAAATCAAAAGGACGTTGTTAGCCCTGCACAAATATCATCATGAACACTGTTGCTCAAATAAAAACACCAATGTAACAGTGCAATACAGTGATCCCCATACGTGACCATATACCCTGAGATGAGTGACGCATTAATATGCATATATTTGTATATATTGTGTGGGGACCAGAATCAAACAGTGTATGGTGGACCTGTGTATTAATAGATAGCACCAACTGCTAATACCGTCTAAATAACATCAATAAATGGGTGAAGTATTGAATAAGCCTTCTGAGATAAACATTATCCTATGAGGCATGACAACTTGTATATACAGTATTTACAATCGTGACAATGTATGGCGGTGGCAATCGTGGTGTCTGTTGGCTATGTGCAGGAGTTGGTATCATGCATAAAGACAACTGCTGAAACAATGAGGATATAAACATTAATTGTGGTGTATAACCAATGTATAGAGACAAGATAAATCCTGTAGAATTGATGATAATGTGTGATTCCGCAATTGATTGCAAGACCCATCCAGTAGATAGCTGATCTGAGGGCAAAGAGATACATGAAACAGTTAATTCATTGATACAAGAGAACTGGGTCCCATTGGGCACGTGTCTTCATATAGATAGCCAAAGGAACAGCTCAGCGACAAATCTTCATTTAGTCCGCGTGGACTTAATGTGTCCATTTATAGATTGTCCGTGCCTCCAGTTGAAGGAGAGCTTGTTGCGGTCCCCTCCCCTGGGGGACATTTTACTGTGCAATAGGCATACACCATAGAGTAGCTAGACTGTGCTGTTTTTCTTTAAAATGACGAGCCACCGGTTTGTTGTGGTGTCCTCCTTATTGTCGGTGCTGCCAAGGCCTTCCGGATTGCAGACCGATGTAAACTGAGCGTTCTTTAAGCATCCTAATGGTTTCTTGCCAATGTAGTACAGCCCACAGGGGCACCGGATGAAATACACCACGTATTTAAGTCACAATTCATGAAGTCTTGATGTGATGCGATTTCCATGATGTGTGATGTGGGTAACTTTTTGCCCAATACCATTAATGGCAGTTGACACAACCTCTGCATTTATGCACTCCAACTGGTTCGAGTCAACCAGGACTGTTTCTTGCTGTATTGGAACGCTGGGTCCCTTTGTCAGCAATCTCCCAAATTGCGACCTCTTCGGTAGCAGAACCGGGAGGGTCCTTGAATGCTGTCCAATTTGCTTATCCTTGGCCAAAATGTCGACATGTTGCAAGTGCTGCGTCTGATGAAACCTGACGCTGTGTGTAATCTTTTAATATTGAACGGTTGTCACTTGTCTTCTTATTTGCGGGTTTTAGCAAGGTGCTTCTTGGATACCTCTTGCTTTTTCCAGTGCCATTTCACCTCTGCCGTCGTAGCCACGTTCCAGGAAGGATTTCTTCATGCCTTCGAGTGCCTGCCTCAGCCTTGATGGTTCACTAGTACTGATTACCCTCAAAATTGTGAGAAGGTAATCCTTGCTTCATTGGTGCGGATGGTGGCTGGTTGCCAATAATAATGTATTTTTATCTGTTGCTTTGCGGACAGCCTCGTTGCTAAATGACCATTGCTTTGTACACATAGTGTCTAGAAAGGCTACCTCAATTGANNNNGCTAAAACATAATGTGAAGCGTATGGTGGTAGGTAAATGGTTGAGTGTATCAACAAATGTAAGTAACTCTGCCTCAGTCCCAGACCAAACCAAAAACAAATCGTCAATGTAGCGAAAAAACTTGACCAGATATTTGCTGTACATTGGATTGTTGAAAAAATGTTCACATTCATAAGAATCCATGTATAGATTGGCGTACGATGGGGCCATGTTGGACCCCATTGCAGTGCCAATCAGCTGCAAATAAAAATTATTTTCAAATTTAAAATAATTTTTATGCAAAATAACATCCATTAATAGCAGCAAAAAATCAGGTGGAGGGCCAGTATGTGCAGTAAAGCTCATTAAATGTTCTCTGCTTGCCTGAATACCATCAATATGATTAATGTTGGTATACAGGCTTGCAACATCCATAGTTGCCAAAATGTAGTCGTCAGTAATGTTTGTCAAAGTGGCCAATTGATTAATGAAATCAGTGGTGTCTTTGATATAAGATTTCATGTTGAATACCATTGGTTGCAGAAAAAAGTCCACAAATTGTGAAAGTGGATGTGTTAATGAGCCACGTGCTGAAATGATCGGCCTACCGGGAGGTGCTGTGATGGATTTGTGTATTTTGGGAAGAATGTAAATGACTGGAATGATTGGATGGGATTGTTTAAGAAATTTACTCGTCTCCTTAGAGATCCATCTATTTGGAAGGCCAAGATCAATAATGGTATCAATCTCTCTTTTGTAGTTTAGTGTGGGATCTGAAGGCAACAGTTTGTAATGTGTGTTGACGCCTAATTGATTGTCAATTTCTTGTTTGTAGTAGCTGTATGGCATAACCACGACACAACCCCCTTTGTCAGCTGATCTTATAATGATATCAGTATTTGAGCTGAGTGACTTGATGGCCAGATGTTCTTCCCTAGAAAGATTTGAATAACTGGTTTTGTAATGTTTTAATTTGGCTCTGGTATCAAGTCCCACTAAGTTCATGAAAGTGTGAATGCTGTGGTTATGTGTCTGGGGATCAAAAGTACTACTTGGTTTGAATTTATGCAACTGTTTACTTGTGTCACTCTCGGTGGGATCTGATGGTGTTTTACTGAAAAAGTCTTTTAGTTTTAATTGTCTATTAAGACGGTATAAATCAACTTCCCAAGAAAAGGGATCTTGTTTGTACGTGGGAACAAACGTAAGACCTTTTGTAAGGAGGCTAAGTTCAGCAGGATTGAGGAGATGCTCAGACATGTTGAACACTACACACTCTACGTTGTGTACTTGTTCTGACCTCTGGTTTGCCGTAACGGATACTTTGTGCTTGTGTCCGCCCCTCCTGGTTTTGTGCTTATTTTGGGAATGGGGGGGGGTGGTGGTTTGCCTAATCCTAAAAAAGACTGAGGTCCCGCTACTGCACCTTCTGCACTGTCTGATTGATCAGTGTCACTAGTGTTGCAAGTGCCACTAGTGGCCGTGGTTTTCTTATGTTTTGAAAAAAACCTTCTAGGTTTGTTTTTGGTCTGGTTTGGCTCATTAATCCCCAGCAGCCATCTATACACTCGTCTGTCAGAATAATCTGCTTTGACAATTTTAAGTTTCTCCCTTTTGTATTTTATCAGATTGTCCCTATATGTATCGATGGTATTCTGGATTTTATCCTGCCAATCAGTAGATGTGTCAGTGTCTAATGTGCCGCCATACTCCTTAGTAATTGTATCTATATTGCTTTTGATCTTTGCCAGCTCCTTACTTGACTGCTCGATGACCAAAATCATTAAGTCAAAGGAGCATTTGTTTAGAATCCCTATCCACTTTTTGCAGAAATTGGGGTCCCCCCTGCCAATAGTTGGTTGATTGCTGACGCGGAAACCCCTAGGGATAAGACCTTCTTTATGGTAGTGAGAGATGGTCACACCATGCAAATAGAAGTCAACCTCTTTTTTCTTTAATTTGATCAAATCATTAAATACATCCGATGGTTTATCTGGTCCAAACACCGCTTGTATATCATCAGTGTACCTGATCTGAGCAATCTCAGTATCAGAAAAACTCACTGTATCTGAGATACCCGTGAATATGCCAGCCACATCATCAGTATACTCCATAAGTCACCAAAGGAAATGTTTCAATAGTCACATAAAATAATACAGTCAATGATTGAATCCTGTATGTCCTCAGGATCAATCCACACAAAATAGAGGGTGCACTTAGTCCATAATGCAATACAGTGAATAAATGAGAACAAGGCACTCCGTCAGGTAGATATAGGTGGGTGCTAATCCTATATAAATCAAATAGGCTATACGATACCGTGTAAGCAGATATCAGAGGCAGCACTCCAGTAGATAGTCAAAAACAAGGTATTTAATGTGACATATAAACCAACGTTTCGGTCCTCCACACGGGACCTTTCTCAAGGTGATGAACAAACAGAGTGAGTCATAACACATATATATACCCTAAACCCCCAAAGCAAACAGGTGCAACACATGATGTAAAGTAATAATTGCTTACATGCTGTATGTAGGAGCTGCACAGTAGCACCAGACTGTCAGATGACAGTGAAAACGCTTTAACACTCCTGCCACGTCTGCAGTGTTAACTGCGCATGTGTGTATGGGAAGTTGAAGTGTCAGAGTGCTTAGACTCCTGTCACATGATAACGGGCCAGTGGAGGGCGCATCTAGGCAATGTGAATGGTTCCTGCGCATGTGTGAGCTTTAATGCTGTAGCAGGGAAAGATAGGATCTAAAGACCTGTAGAATTGCTATTGCGCATGCGCGAACCGCCGATAAATAAATAAATAATGCGGAACTGTGCGCGATCGCCAGCTGATGTGCTTGGGCTTAGCTGCCACGAAAATGTGTTGTGGGAGAACCTAGTACACATCTAAACTGTGTAGAGCCAATCTATGCCCCAAAATGAGTGCTGATACTCATGTGTATGGCCCCAAAGCGAATTCAATTGGAACAGTATGGAGCTAATGCGCATGTGCAAACTGACAAGCATAATACAATAAAACATGATGACTGGATAAACTCAATGTTTGCTCTCTGCTAATATAAAGAATGACTGTGGAACCAGGCAAAGCACACCCATACTGATGTCCCATAGTGGATATATCTGCTGAGTGGCAACAGGACTGTGTACCCGAAGGTAGAGTCTGATGCTCTGCATCATGTAAGCAAAGCTGCCAGCTTAAAATATGTGGTGGCATAAGCTAATGTAAATGGGCAATCAAAGAAAGGACGTTGGTTAGCCCCTGCACAAATATCATCATGAAACATGTTGCATCAACAAAAAACACCAATGTAACAGTGCAATGCAGTGATCCCCAATACATGTGAACATATAACCTGAGATGAGCTGACGCATTAATAATATGTATATATTTGTATATATTGTGTTGGACCAGAATCAACAGTGTATGGATGGACCTGTGTATTAATAGATTACACCAACTTGCCTAATAACGTCTAAATAACATCAATAAATGGGTGAAGTATTGAATAAGCCTTCTGAGATAAACATTATCCTATGAGGCATGACAACTTGTATATACAGTATTTACAATCGTGACAATGTATGGCGGTGGCAATCGTGGTGTCTGTTGGCTATGTGCAGGAATTGGTATCATAGCATAAAGACAACTGCTGAAACAATGAGGTATGTAAACATTAATTGGTGGTGATAACCAATGTATAGAGACAAGATAAATCCTGTAGAATTGAATGATAATGTGTGAGTCCGCAATTGATGCAAGACCCATCCAGTAGATAGCTGATCTGAGGGCAAAGAGATACATGAAACAGTTAAGTCATTGATACAAAGTAACTGGGTCCCAATTGGGCACCGTGTCTGTCATAATAGATAGCTCAAAGGAAACAGCTCAGCGACAAATCTTCATTTAATCCGCGTGGACTTAATGTGTCCAATTTATAGATTGTCCGTGCCTCCAGTTGAAGGAGAGCCTTGTTGCGGTCCCCTCCCCTGGGGGACAGTTGAACTTGTGCAATAGGCATACACCGTAGAGTAGCTAGACTGTGCTGTTTTTCTTTAAAATGACGAGCCACCGGTTGTTGTGTGAGGTCCTCCTTATTGTCGGTGTCTGCCAAGGCCTTCCGGATTGCAGACCGATGTAAACTGAGGCGTTCTTTAAGCATCCTAATGGTCTTGCCAATGTAGTACAGCCCACAGGGGCACCGGATGAAATACACCACGTATTTAGAGTCACAATTCATGAAGTCCTTGATGTGAATGCGATGTCCATGATGTGGATGTGGGTAACTTTTGCCCAATACCATATACTGGCAGTTGACACAACCTCTGCATTTATGCACTCCAACTGGT
>WSYH01004124.1:0-56985 GCA_036426205.1 Ascaphus truei
CTTGTGTGTGTGCGTGGGGGAGGGGGGTACAGGGTACAGCTGCATGAAGGATTAGTTGTACTGCAGTTTAAAGAAATGACATAATTTCAAAAGGCAGGTCATCATAATAATTTGATCCCTATACCCCCAAATATATTACATAAAAAGCACACAAATCAACCATGTGCAGTCAAACGCACAGGGTCACAGTCAAAAGCTACCGCACAGATTGAATTGTGGAGAAAATAAAAATAAAAAATGAGGAGAAAGAAAAATATTTTTTTTTTGGTCACTCACTGAAGCAAGCAGTGGTGAACTTTCAGACGCATGCGCAGTATTTATCAGCTATCAAGCAGGAATGTGATTGAAACCAGAAAGACACACATTCAAAGGAATGGTGTGGGAGAGGTGTACTGTACTGTAGATAAGATTAGAAGTTGAAATACTGCAGTGCAGTAAATTATCCTGTGTGTGCGGGGAGAGCGCTGTACTGTACATGCCAAAATGTGACACTGTTACAGCACACGCCACACGCCTATGCGTTTCAACAATTTTCAAATGAGACATACAGCACTGCAAATGCATGTATAAATATGCAAATTTACAATTACTGCGCGTGCACACGCAGACTGTGTACTGACGTAGGTTGAACTGCTAAAGCACTGTATTAGACTTCCAAGACAACAGCTCACGAACACACCCCTGAGTTTTTAGACGGTATTGCAGTATTGCAGACAGCGATAATAAAATGCTAATATTACGAGCGCTAAAATAACGCAATTCACTCCGGACCAAAAAAAACCGCATCTGCCTGCGATTATCAAAGCGCCGCGGATCCGGCCGGATAAAGGCGGCCGTCACTGTACGATCAGCTAAATACGCTGATTTCTGCCAGTCTGCGGGATTCTCTAAGCTACGCTAAGAGATCGTTCTTTAAAAACGCGCTGAAAAAAACACGCCAGCTCAAGGCAGGCGCAAAAGGATCAGGACTTAGAAAAAGTTCTTTGTTTACATTTTTGCAGGCACACCATCCAAACAACAGGCCGGCGGGTGTCCCCGGCTGACCCCATGGGTAATCCCCGCGGGCGTCCCGGGGTCCCCGCGGGCCTCCTCGGGTCCCCGCAGGCATCCGGGGGTCCCCGTGGGAGTCTGGGTGTCCCCGTGGCCGCACCGGGGTCCACGCGGGAGTGTCCACGGGAGTCCCGGAGTGCCCGCGGGCCTGCGGTACCAATAGTGTGCCTCAATGAACAACAACAATATTTCTAACTAAATACATCCCCCTCCCCCTGCCCACTAACACATACAATACAGTAATGGGAAAAATTACTTTTATCCACATATGGATAATAGTGCTTTTGCCCATTTTAAATACATGAATCACAATAAATACATATTACACTTACCTTTTCCAGGCACCCACGATGAAGGCCATCCTCATCTTCATCCTGCCCATGTCCCTGCGGTGCTGCAAAACATAAAAAACAATCAAAATAGCCAATGTAATGTCCCCTAACCCTTTAATCACCTTAGCGGTCATTAACCGCTATGGTCATTAAGGGGTTAACCCACCCTCACCACCACTCGGGAGGCATAAACACCCTCCCCCACTATCCACCCTGTGAGGCCTAACCACCCTGGCTTGGGGACAAAATATAACACACAAATGCATAAACTTAAATCAAACAAAAATAACAGTTAACTTAAACATAAAATCATCCCTATAAATCATGTATCCATACATAAAGAACACACTTCCCGTGCAGAATTTATATTTCCCAGTAATGTGATGCAGAAGCTTTAAAAGTGCAGGGGATACCAGCACCCCATAACCTGTATCTCCTGAAGTAGGGGATCCCCAGACCTGAAACCATTGTGGTTCAGCTCTGGAGACCCCCTGCTCATGTACACTATTATTAAAATGTATATTGTTAATGCCGTGCATGGAAATGCAGAATCTCCATGCAAATGTTACAGGCGTCTTTTTTTTCTATCAGCTATCGTATGTGAACTTTAAGCACGATAGCAGGGGGAAAAAAACAACACGCACGATTTGGCAAATTTGAGCACGTACGATTCAATATGGACTGATCTCCTTAGTGAATCGCGCCTCTGGCTTCACTTTTTAGCGGACGTGTTATTTTTTTCAGGCCAGAGCAATAGCTCGGAGCTTAGTGCATAGCCCCCATAGTCTATTCTGGTGTAAACTCTGTGAGGGGCTGAGTAGAATGTGTGTCTTTACACTTGGGATTTAGCTCCTACCACAAATCAACAAGACCAAACACTCTGAGATATTCTATTAGTTTCAGGTGGTCGTCTGGGCTTTGGGACATCTGGCACCACCAAATGCAAGGTACCCGACACTATCAGATATCTCTCCTCAGTGTCAGACATCACTCTGGGTGATCTCCTCAGTGTCAGACATAGGGTGAACAAGAACCCTTTATGGAGCAGAATCACCACTCCTCTCTTTTTCACCGGAGATGAGGCTAAAAATATCTGTGAAAAGTGTATGTCGTAGATTAGTGGGGGATCTGATTTTCTAAAGTGTGTCTCTTGTACTAATATAATATCTCCTGCAGCTTTCTTGTAGTCTGTAAGTGCAATCTGCCTTTTTGGGGGGATATTGAGGGCTTTAGCATTATGTGATATTACTTTAATAGACATCAGGGTGGGTTGTGATCTTTATTAATACTGTAAGCTTGGTCAACGTTCGTGAAGCTCGATCAGATTCGGGTTGCACCCTAGGGGGAAATGAAGGCAGAGGGGGTTGTGGAAGAAAAAAAAAACAAGACAAACAAAAATGTTCAGGAATTACCCACGTTTTGGACCATGGAACCCTTGCATTGGGTGTGCGGGGGGGGGGGGGGGGGGTGCTAAACCCAGCAGAGAGCATACCTGCATTTTTGTTTGGGGGGTCGGAACTTCTTTCAGGGCAACTACCATGTCGGCTAGTGGCCTTACTTTTCCACCTCCCACTGCATACCCTAAGGATTTGGTTTCTGCCTTACCTAAGGCATATTAGGGTTGGCTGTGAGCCCTGCCTCTCTTAGAGATTTGAGGACCGCTTTCAGCCTATTTTGATGGGCCCGCCAGTGTTTACTATAAATGACAATGTTATCTAGGTAGGCTGCGGCATAAGCCCTATGGGGTCTCAGCATTTTATCCATGAGTCTCTGAAATGTGGCTGGGGCTCCACGCAGTCCAAATGGCATTGTCGCAAACTGGTATAAACCCATGGGAGTGGCAAAGGCTGTTTTGCACTTGGATCTTTCCTCTAAAGGTATTTGCCAGTATCATTTTGTTAAGTCCAGCGTGGATATCTATTCCACGTTACCAAGGGCGTCAATTAACTCGTCCACCCTTGGCATTGGATATGCATCAAACTTGGATACCGCATTGACCTTTCGCAGGTCCACACAAAATCTTTCCATCAGGTTTAGGGACCATAACTAGTGGAATACACCACTCACTGCATGATTCCTCAATCACTCCTAAGTGTAACATTTATTGTACCTCCTTCTCTACCAGGGCCCTACGACTTTCAGGCAACCTATAAGGACAGGAACGTTGTTTTACCCCAGGTGCTGTCTCGATCACATGTAAAATTAAATTAGTTTGCCCTGGCAAATCAGAAAAAACATCATAGAATTGTGTAATTATTTCTAACAAGTCTCCTTTTTGTTCAGAGGACAACTGTCTACCCATTGGGATTTTATCATCACCCACGATGTTCTCCCGTGGGGGCTGAGGACCCAAGTCCGTTTCCTCCACCACCGGGTGGATGAATAAAGATGGCTGCATCTTCCAAGGTTTCAGCAAGTTCACATGGTAAATTTGTTTACCCTTCCTGGACCCTGGTTGAGCGATCTCGTAATCCACATGTAAGGATGTGCTCACCACAAACGAGACGGGACCGCGGTGCTGAGGTGGGATAGGAAATAACGCCACCCACAGCCACGAGGGCACGTCTTGATTGAAGAGTGGTCTGGGATTCCGGATCGGGGTAGGAGAGGTACGGTAGGTAGAGAGGCCGTTAGCCAAGTCCGGGGTTAGAGAGAGGGACGTTGTCGTTTACCGTAAGCCAGGATCGGGATGCCAGAGGTGCGGAGAGTCGTGTAGCCGTATGCCGAGTTTGGGATGCCAGAGGTACAGGAAGACGTAGCGGAAGCCGGTTCAGTTCACGAGGAAGTCTGCGAAATAGAATAAGGAGGCAGGGAGAGGTGAGAACAACTGGTTCTATGCTCAGCCAACGAGTCAGTGACTCTGCAAGGTAAATATAAGAGAGAGGATCCAATAGCAGCGCATCAAGGTGGAGGTGTGTGGAAAGGCCAGGTTACAGCAGGTATAGGTCCAGAAGGAGTCCCAGGGGAGGAGCCATAAAGCCCAGCAGCCTGACTGTATTTGCTGAGGCCATCAAAAGAGGTGTTGTGCCTTTAAGAGGCGGGAGTGCCTCCGTGTGGCCGCGCCTCCGTGAATCAGTGCCATCGGCTGCGTGCGCGGACCCACGCCCTGCTCCGAGAGCAGAAGAGAGAGGAAGACGTGCGCGCGCGCGCATAGGAGGAACAGCTGTTGGCGGCTTGCCTCCGGAGTCCACGTGCACCGCGGGAGACCCAGACGGAGCTGCAGGTAAGTGAGGAGCACGCCGTGAGCGGCGTGACTCCAGAATCCTCACACATACCTGCTAGGAGCCCTAAAAAGCAAAAGGAAAAGGGGTGGGGGAGTACTGCTAAGCAACATCAAGTGAGTGACAGTAATGAGCGTGTAAGTGAGGGTAAAAATAGGATGTGGCAGAGAACTATGTGAGGGCATGAACTGACAGAATAAAATATGTAACATAATATAGACACAACATGTATAACATGTTACTGTATGCAAATTGGATGGTAACTGATTAATAACGACTGAAACATTATTCTAAAACAGTGTCCAATGTGTTTTCATTAACATGATTTAATATTGGTCAAAATGTACTAGGTAAAGGCACCCAACAATTGAAGGAGTTGGAGTCAAGGGAATAACCTGTGTTCTGCACAGTGGTTCATAAAACTCAGGTAGAGGGTATAAGTACAAAAAGGTCATACTACTTCAAGGGTAGGGATTAATACATCAGAATAGAGCTGTTGACAGTCTCAATTAGATACAGTAGTTCCCACAGCAATCAGCATAGATGGGAAAAGGGAAGTGCTCAATTAAAGTCTGGAAAGGGAGATTTTACAGCAATAATGAACTCCAGCAGGCTGTAGATAAAGCAGTGTAGTTCAGCAACACGGAAGTATAAAATCCAATAATATCCAAAGTAGTTCATATCCTGGGTAGTTATAAATCCGGATAATAATGCAGTTCATTGATATACGTAGCTTCCCATGGTAATAAACAAGAAGGAAAAGGTCAATCAATATTAGAGAGACCAGTTCCAACATCAATATCACAATGTATGCAAAGAGCATATTCCTTGGATACATCTTGCCTGTCTTTAGCAACAACTGTATAACATTATGTAAGGGACAGGTGTGTGAACTGAGACAAGCATCAACGGAGTAACCACAAAAGTATCCCTGCTAATGTAATGAAGAGTCATTGTTGGAACAGAACCAGTGCTTTAAGAGTGTAGAGTCAAGCAATAAATAGAAGCTGATGTATAAACCTCAGTAAGGCCCGGGCCATAGAGGGGTGAGGAGTTCCGAGCCGCGCTGATGCGCTGCGCGATTTTATGCCCATGCAGGCGAGCCAGCGGGCGCGATCGGAGGCGGGGGGAGACTGAGGGAGACGGGGCAGTGACGTCGCTGGGCCAATCGCCTGCGACGCACTGATGTCGACGTCACGGCGCCGACGTCATGGCGCTGTGACGTTGACGCAGCTCTGCGCTCATTGGATGTTTTCAGCCGACAGCGCGCTGAAAAACAGCTTGGCGCTCGGCTGAAAACTCCAGCGCCTCAGCATGCCTGTGGACGCTCGCGTGAGCCCCCTCTAAAGACATCCTCATTGAGGATGCAGGGGCTCAGCGCGGAGCGTCCGCACGGCTCAGCACAGCCTGTCCTTCTATGGTCTCGCCTAAGGAATATATTGAAACATGGTGAACCAGTGAAATATACAATGTAAGAGCAAGCCAGAAAAACTATCTGTGACTGTCAGCAGTCACAAGACTGTCGATTTTTAAGTGTTTTGATAAACAACCCACTGTAAAAGAAAAAGTTTTAGAAACGAATGGCAAGGGTCAGAGCATAAGTAGAACTGAGCTGGAGTGAGGCAAAGCCAGATGTAACATTCACGGTCTACAGGAAGTGAAGCGTGAGGTGTGCGTGGTGCCACTAGTTTTGAAATGTACACTATGTTAACAGATACAGTAGCTAAATATACAAATTAAATTGTGTGACAAAACATTAATATATGCTGTGTACATGAGGAGCAGAGGTAGTGTAGCAGCCACAGAAAATGGATGAAACAGAGAATCAATTGGAAAAAATCATGCCACAGGAGGGAGCCGCAACCTCTATATTATTGAACAATTGGTAACTGAAGAAGTGCATACTGTTGTGCCGACGAGTATTCTAAAAAAAAATCTGGGGCAATCACCAACAAGACCTAGGTACATTCTAGGTACATCCTGGGTACATGTTGGGTACATGCTGGGTACATGCTGCAACATTTCAGTGACATTTCTGCAGACAGACTAATGGCCCATCGGATTAACAGCGGGGGTCCCTGGCAGTCCTATTCAAACTGAATGGGACTGCCAGGGACCCCTGCTGTGTTAATCCGATGGGCCATAAGTCTATGCAGAAATATCACTGAAATGTTTGCATCATGTACTCAGCATGTACCTGGATCTTGTTGGTGATTGCCCCACATTTTCCAAGGCATGTTTAAGGCAAGTTTTAGAATACTCGTCGGCGCACCTGTAGGTAGGTTGATAAAATGTAAGTAAATAAAGCACATGGCCCTGATGGCATACACCCAAGAGTTCTTAAGGAGCTAAGTACAGTAATAGCTACACTATTACAGTACATTTAAAATTCAAGGACCCCATTTCCACAGATTCAGTACCACAAGATGGGCATAAAGCAGATATGATCCCAATATATAAAAATGGAGCTAGATCACAACCTGGAAATTACAGGCCTGTATGCCTGATATAAATAGTGGGGAAGCTGCTTTAAGGTTTAGTATGGGATAATATTTAGGAACACCTAATGGATAACAAAATTATTAATAATAGTCAGCATGAATTTGTGAACGATAGGTCATGTCAAACTAACCTTATTAGTTTATTTGAGGAGGTAAAAAGGAATTTAGACTTGGGTAATGTAGTTGATGTGATCTACTGTACTTAGATTTTGCTAAGGCTTTTGATACAGTGCCACACAAGGTTAGTGTACAAAATAAAGGAAATTGGACTCAGTAAAAATAATTACACCTGGATTAAAAACTGGTTGAGTTGTCATAAATGGAACCTTTTCAGGTTGGCTAAAGTTGTAAGTGGAGTACCTCAAGGATCAGTACTGGGACCCCTGCTTTTTAACTTGCTTATTAATTACTTTGAGGTTGGCATAGAGAGCAAAGTCTTCATTTTTTTCTGATGTTACTAAATTGTGCAAGATATTAAAATCAAAGCAGGATGTAATTTTTTTCCAAACAGACTTTGATAGATGTGAAATATAGGCAGGTAATTGGCAGATGAGGTTTAATTCAGATAATTGAAAGGTTATGCATTTGGGAAACAAGAATAGACAGCAAACTTACACATTTAATGGGTAAAAATTAGGTGACTCAATGATGGAGAAAGATGTAGCAGTGTTTTTAGACAGCAGGCTTAGCAATAGTACCCAATACTGTATATGTATGTATGTATGTATGTATGTATGTATGTATGTATGTATGTATGTACTGTATATCTTTATTTATATAGCACCATTAATGTACATAGTGCTTCACAGCAGTAATACATGTGACAATCATATAAATAACAAATAACACATAATGGGAAGAAGAGCTTCAGACATAAAAGTGACACTTAGGAAAAGGAGTTCCGCCTCGAAGAGCTCTCAATCGAATTGATAATTAGTGAAGTAAAATAGAACAGAAAGTTCCAAAAGTCAGTGCTGCAGAGTGATGGATATTATCAGCATATATGAATCAAGCTATATTGGTAGATAAGGATAGACCCATTTATTTGTGACTGTCTGGAAAATGAATAATCTTCAACCTTCATGGCTCACTAGTGTGGGGACTAGAGTGCATTCCCAAATGAGGGGGATAATGCAGCCAGTGAATGCCTAAGAAAACAGTTAATAATAATAGCATGTTCTTGTATAGCGGTGCTAGTTGTACACAGCGCTTTACAGAGACATTATTGCAGGCACAGGTCCCTGCCCCGTGGAGCTTACAATCTATGCTTTTGGTGCCTGAGGCACAGGGAGATAAGTTGACTTGCCCAAGGTCAAAAGGAGCCGACACCAGGAATTGAACCAGACTCCCCTAATTCAAACTCTCAGCGTCAGTCAGTGTTGTTACTCACTGAGCCACTCCCTCTCCATCTACAGTTATTGTATGGCTGGTTATCCTCCTATGTAATGAGTATGCAATCCCTAGAGCTGATGATTAATATGAACTTGCATCTGGTTTAAGCAATAAAAACACTGTTTATGCTACTCATTGGTCCTATGGTCAGTCCTCTGAGGCATGCTTCCAGTAATGTATTGGATTTATACCCTCAATACACTTACACCGATGGGTATTAGCAGGGACTGGGAACGTAAACATTTTCTCAGCTAGATATTTCTCTGGTCTTCCGACATATCTGCATAGAGTCCTTTTCGGATACATCTGTCTGCATCCTTTGTTTAAATTTGTTTTATTTGATCTAATTCTGTAAATAAAAGATTTATTTACTATTGATGTGATATTATCACCAAAGAAATATATCTAACAGATTACCTCTCTCTTTTAAGAATGACCCAACCTGTATCTTCTGCTATGTTTATATACAATTCTCATATGAATTTATTGTTTGCATTCATTATGGATTCATGAGCAAATAATGGTCTGTTTAGTTGTTGGTTAAGAATGCCAGTTCTAATGCTTATATTGCTAATGCCCAGACCTTGCTTTCTTATTTCTCCACAGTTATATCTGTCTCTTTTGGGTTTGACTTCATATTAGTTTTTTTTTAATCTTATCCATATTCGTATACATCACATGTACCATGTTAGTTAAACCCTATTTTTATCCAGTATAAAAAAGTATTCTTAAAAATGATATGAGATCAAAAATGTACTTTGATAATTATATACTTCTCTATCATTTATGCACGTAAGTTACAATATCTAGACCATTTGATATGTCAGACTGGGTATTAGAGGCTCAATAAGTCTTGCAACACTCTATTTAGATTATTTAGAACATTTAAGATTGCATAAATGTCATCCTTTTAGAATGTATATCTTTTCCATTCATTCGTCCTTGTTGTTTTTATTATGTATTTGTTCGTCATGCATAAAAGCTTATTAAAGCGTTTTTATTTTGCACATTTTCAATATGAGATCAGACATATCAGTACAGCCTCCCCACAACAGGGGTTGCTGTTCATGATGAACAGACTGTTAACTGCAGAGTCCCCTTCCGGTTTGCAGATGGTGCCGCGTTGCACGCGTCACTTCCGGTTTGGGACTTTATATATTCTATAGACAACAGAAGGCGGACAAACTCTTTGACAAAGAGCTGGTTAGTGGGAAATGCATCAGAGGCACCCCCACGCTGTCCTCCATGTGTTCACCCACCAATAAATTGTTCTATCTGTGCTATCAGCCCCATCATAGTTTTCGTGCTGTGCTCCGCTTTCTTCTGTTTTGGATCCACTCCTAATTGATAAGTAGGAAGATCATACAGAGAGAGTAGGAAGGTGTTCTGGTAAGTGTGTCTGCAAGGGGCCATGGTCAATATATGAGGTGTAAAGTATCAGCCATAGAGCTACTCATATGCTTCGATAAGTAGGTGAGTTTTAAGATGAGTTTTAAAGGTGGATAGAGAGGGTGCTAGTCGGATATTGCCAGAAAAAGCATTACAGAGGAATGGGGTAGTCAGTGAGAAAGGTTCAAGGCTGGAGAGGGCTTTACACACAATTGAGGTAGAGAGAAGAACGCATGAGTCGGGATGGTGTAAAGTGAGAAATTATGGCTGAGATGTAAGGAGGAGCAGAAGAGTGTAAAGATTTAAAAGTGAGGAGGAGAATTGAGTGTGTGATCCAGGATTTGATAGGAAGCCAGGAGAGGAATTTCAGCATGGGAGATGCTGAGACAATTTTATGAAAGAGTAAAGTGATTCTGGCAGCAGCCTT
Organism: Ascaphus truei; assembly: GCA_036426205.1. Lineage (NCBI taxonomy): Eukaryota > Metazoa > Chordata > Amphibia > Anura > Ascaphidae > Ascaphus > Ascaphus truei. Next base: position 10,313 of record WSYH01004124.1, read on the forward strand.
TAGGATAGATTGTAGGGGAGACAGGTAAGAGGCAGGAAGGCCGGACAGGAGGAGGTTACAGTAGTTGAGGAGGGAGAGAATGAGGGCCTGTGTCAGAGTTTTAGCAGTCAAGCAACAGAGGAAAGGACATATCTTTGTAGTATTGTGGAGGAAAAAACAATAGATTTTAGCTACCTTTTGAATCTGAGTGGGGAATGTGAGAGAGGAGTCGAGTGATACAGCTAATCAGCATGCTTGTGCTACTGGGTGTATGATAGTGCTTCCAACAGTAATTTACAAGGAGGTAGTAGGGCCAGGTGTGGGAGGAAATATTTGGAGCTCTGTTTATGACATGATGATTTAAGTCGACGGAGGGCCATCCAAGGTGATATAGCGGAGAGATATTCCAAATCTTTGGTCTGTACATCAGGTGTAAGGTCAGGGGTTGAAAAGTAAAGTTATGTTCATCAGCATAGAGGGGATATTTGAACCCAAGAGATGGAATTATATCACCTTGAGAGATTGTGTAAAGAGAACAGAAAAGAGGTCCCAGTACAGAGAATGTACGATGAGAGAGGTAAGAGGAGAGCCAGGATAAAGCTTTGTTATGGATACCAAGAGTATGGAGAATGTGAAAGAGAAGAGGGTGGTCCACAGTATCAAATGGTGCAGAGATGTTGAGTAATATGAGCAAAGTGTATTGACCGTTGTCTTTGGCAGCATGTAGGTCATTCGTTATTATAGTGAGTGCTGTTTCAGTGGAGTGAAGTGGAGTTTTGGGCACCTCTCCTTAAAAAATACATTATGGATCTAAATAAAAAAGTGCAGAGATGAGCCACCGAATTAATGAAGGGATGGAAAATCTAACTTATTAGGAGAGGCTAGCTAATTTAGAGTTGTTTACATTAGAAACAAGATGTCTGAGAGGCGATATGATAACTATTTACAAATATATTCGGGGACAATAAAAGGAGCTTTCAAAATAACTATTCATCCCAAAGGGAGTACAAATGACACAGGGTCATCCCTTAAGGTTGGAGGAAAGGAAATTTCCCCAGCAACAAAGGAAAGGGTTATTTACAGTATTGCACTGGGCTGTGCAATGTGCTATTTCAGTTTTCATTTGTTTGTTTCCATTACAGATCAAGTCACAGGGGAACTGATAAGATATCACTGGAATCTGAGTTAAGCCTGTGTCTAATGTTAATTTTTGTCCCAGTTTGTAGATGGCTGAAAGAGGGTCACACGATGAGGTGTTTACAGTTAACACTTCCGGGGAATTTGAATGACCCTTTATTTTCAGATAGTCACTAGCTATGGTCATAATTCACGGATCAGTTTTAACTAGGCAGTCTATCCACCCCTTTTGTAACCGAATGTTGGCTGTGGTGTATCACTTGTACAAATAGTGAGATCAGAGCTTATAATGTGCCAGTGCTGGTGAATTATCTTTTTACATGATGCACTTAAATACTGTATGTATTCGTCACAAAGAAATTGCTGTCAGAGTTAGCCAAGGTATTAGTTTTAGTCTTTAACTGTTCATTACGTTGCAAAGAGAGGGCTTCCAGTATGGCTTTGTTAACCTCCCATCTAGGATAGCCTCTGTCAAGGAACCTTTTCCCATTAAAGTATTGCTGGCATCAAGTCATTAGGGTTACGCATAATTCTTGCTACTCTAATTAATTTGGAATAGAGGTGTAACTTTTTCAGGCTCTGGGTAAAAGCATATCGCCAGTAAGATAGTGTTTCAGTTAGTGGGTTTATAAAACATTTCTGTCTGAAAGCAGTCGATATGATTAGTGATGTAGACATCCAGGAAACTAAAGCTGTGGGTACTGTGTGTCATAGTGAAACACATGGTGCTGGACCGTTGATTGAGGTGAGTGATGAATGTGGTAAAATCACTCTCTAAGCCATTCCAAAGCAGGAAGAGATCATCGTTATATCTCACATCAAATTTAATGGTATCAGAGAAAGTGGGATTACCCAAAATATGGATCTGTTCATATTCCCCCATGTAAATGTTAGCATAGGATGGGGCCATATTGGACCCCATCACTATATAAAAATAATAATAATAATAATAATAATAATAGCATGTTCTTGTATGGAGTTGCATAAAGGGGGGAAAAACAAGCGCAAAAAAACTGTGAACTAAAAAGGATACGTAGTAGTCCAATTTATAAAATTCCCTTGATGGGTGCCGCACCGGACCGCAAATGGGTTCGTTCAGAGCCACTTGTGTTTGTTAGAAGAGTGAAGTTCCGATTGCGCATAGGCTCATCAAATAAGGAAAAATATAAAAAAAGGAGAAGGGAGAAAAAACACAATAGTGTGATATTGCAAATGACCGTCAAGGCAACAAGTAATAAACTCACATTCGGCAAGGATAGATAGGCATTTTGGTTGTTAAGTGAACCACAGTAGTCAGGAATCTCTGTGAAGCTGGAACTGTAGACCTTCTCTCGCAGAAAGACTCACAGCGTAAACAGGATACTCTCCGCCAACCGAAGAACTTGCAGCGTCAAGATCAGCTCCTCCACAGCAGGGATAATCTCAATAAAGAGATAACATAAATAGTGTAATACTATATACACAATTCATATATAGCTGAAGCCAAATGGACACTCACATTAAAATAAATATAAAACAACATATGGTTGTTAAAGTAACCAACTTCACCAGGTATTACTGTTAATATCCAGGAACACAGGAAAGGACGCAGGAAAAACAAGATGAATCTTTATAGTGGAATATATAAAAACAAAAATAACAGAGGCCACAGAAGCTACTGTATACAGGGAACAGCTGCTAACACAACTCCCAATAAACCCCAGGGATGGCCATACACCAGGGGTTAAGGACAGAGGCGGTAACAGAGCTCCAGACAGCTCCCAATAAACTCCTGCTATAAGTTTAAGGGTAGAAATAAGTCCCAATGCATTTCGTCTTAACAAGGGATCACCTTGAAGAAGTCTTTGTTAAGACGAAACGCGTTTGGACTTATTTCTACCCTTATACTTATAGCAGGAGTTTATTGGGAGCTGTCTGGAGCTCTGTTACCCTCTCTGTCCTTAACCCCTGGTGTATGGCCATCACTGGGGTTTATTGGGAGTTGTGTCAGAAGTTGTTCCCTGTATAACTTCTGTGGCCTCTGTTGTTTGTGTTTTTATATATTTCACTATAAAGATTTATCCTGTTTTTACAGTGTCCTTTTCCTGTGTTCCTGGATATTTTCAGTTATACCTGGTGAAGATGGTTACTTTAACAACCATATGCTGTTTTAAATTTATTTTAATGTGAGTGTCCATTTGGCTTCAGCTATATATGAATTGTGTATACAGTATTACACTATTTATGTTATCTCTTTATTGAGATTATCCTGCTGTGGAGGAGCTGATCTTGATGCTGCAAGTTCTTCGGTTGGCGGAGAGTATCCTGTTTACCCTGTGAGTCCTACTGCGAGTGAAGGTCTACAGTTCCAGCTCCACAGAGATTCCTGACTAGTGTGGTTCACTTAACAACCAAAATGCCTATCTATCCTTGCCGAATGTGAATTTATTACTTGTTGCCTTGACGGTCATTTGCAATATCACACTATTGTGTTTTTTCTCCCTTCTCCTTTTTTTTAATATATTTCCTCATTTGATGAACCTGTGCGCAATCGGAACTTCACTCTTCTTGTATAGAGTTGTAGTTTTACGTAGCGCTTTACAGAGACATTTTTGCAGGCACAAGTCCCTGCCCCGTGGACCTTACAATCTAGGTTTTTGATGCCTGAGGCACAGGGAGATAAAGTGACTTGCCCAAGGTAACAAGGAGTTGACACTGGAATTGAAACAGGCTCCCCTGCTCCAAACTCTCTTTACTCACTGAGCCATTGTTTATGTATTTTAAGTAATTTTTGTGTAGTACGAATTTGACTAGCAACAGACTAGAACTCAATCGTTGGGCCATGGTATGCAGAATTTTTGGACAAGCTATGCCTGAGTGATGGTACAATGACTGGCCTCATCTAATGTGAACAGTCTATGGGCCTATTCACTAAACTTTGCTTGTTAAGTGCACTTTACAAGTGATTTTGAATGTGTAGCAATTCACAAAGTTGTGATAACATGTCAAAATCACTTGAAAATGTCTTTTAAAAAAAGCTTTATCACTCTTGCTCTGACAAGCCATGTGGAAGCACAAAAAATGCTCAAACATTTTTTGCCAGTAACTGCTTTTCACAAAGCTCCGAGATACAATGTGCGAGTTAAACACTCACTTTTCCTCGCTATCAAAATGGTGGCGAGATAGGAATTGCTATTTCCCTCCAGAGCCTGAACAAAGGTTTCTGGTAGTGGTAGGTGTTGGTGGTGGGTTGTGGATTGTGGGTGGGGATTGGTGGTGGTGTTGATAGGTGATGGTAGGTTGTGGTGGGTGGTTGTCAGGGTCTAGCCTGCAGTACCCATGAACACCACCGGGACTGCTGCTGTTCTTGATTCCAGACCCTGAAACTTGACACCTTTGCACCTGTCTCATGCCTCGGGCCAGATATAAACCTCCCTTTCCTGTTCCTCACTTGCCTTTTTATACGGGTTCCTCCAGCACCTGCTAGGTTCCTGTATTTGCTGCTGTTGCTATTGCTGTTGCTATTTTCCCGAGTCCCAGTCCTGTTCCTGTCTCCTGGTTACCGACCTCTTCTTGTGACCCCGACCACGCTATCTGCTGCCTGCCTCTGACCTCTGCTTGTGACCCCAACCCCTGCTGCTCCTGCCCCTGGGATCCACTCCAGCCGTTGATCAACCCTTTTCAGAATAAACAGGATAAACCATAGATTCTGCCGGGATAGACTTAACCCAGTGTTAGCTGATTATTGACTTGAAACGTGACATGGTTAGCTTCCAATAACATCAAGGACATGTTTACAACCGTCTTTGTCACTTGGATGAATGTGCTGTCTGTTTGGAAGAACGTGCTGCCTCTACAGAAGCTGAAGTACGTGAACTGCATGCAGCTATAATCGGTACGCCTTTTTAAAACAAACCACGCCTGTGTACCCCTTCCGGAAAGATTCGGGGGTAAAAACAGTAATTCAAGGGTTTCCTCAATCAATGCAGACTTCTGTTTAAGCTACAACCCACCATCTATAATACCGACGAAGCCAAAGTTGGACTGATCATCACCCTGCTCTTGCTTGGGTCTCTCCATGTTAGAACAGGATATCCCAATACTAAGGGATGTTGGAGGATTCATCAAAGCCATGAGTCTGATTTTTGATGACCCAAATAATGGTGCGACCGCTGAGGCAACTTTGCACAACCTTCGTCAAGGAAGATGCTTAGCAGCTGAGTATGCCGCTGAGTTCCGCTGATGGGTTACTGATACTGAGTGGAATGCGGCTGCTCAGAGATATTCCTTTCATCAGGGCCTCTCTGAGCAAATTTAAGACAAACTGGCCAGGGTAGTGCTGCCAGGGGAGTTTGAGAAATTTGTCCGTTTGTGCATTCAAATCGATCAAAGGCTTACTGAGAGGAGATTGGAGAGGCAGGTGTTCATGCCAAACAACCCCATGGTTATAAAAACTAGCACCCAAATATGCCAATATGTCCCAAGGAAACTGAGGTCAAGCCGATGCAAGTAAACACATTGCAAGGACCTATCTCTCCTGAAGAAAGTAATAGGCACCGTTCAGAAGACCCCTGTTTGTATTGCAGGAATGGGGTACACTATCTCGCTGATTGCCCGAATAAGTCCAGGCAGTCCTCTTTTCAGAGCCCTAGGAGAAATCAGCTGCATGCCATTTCCAAGACTGTTCTCTCTCAAAGTAACCCTCCTTCTTTACATCCACACCTCCTGATCCCTATTATAATCGAGGAGGAAACACATAATTTTTCAACCACAGTAATGGTCCTCAGGGGTGGCACGGAATTTCATGGACATTGAATTTGCCAAGAGCCATTTGGTACTCTTTATTGCTAAGGAATCGCCAGAAAGGATGGAAGTCATTGACGGTTCTCCTTTGAGCTCTTGACCTGTTACCATGAAACAAGTAATTTAACAGTAATCATGGATAACAATCATCAGGAGAAGATTTAATTTAGCCTTATTCCTTCCTCTTTGTTTCCGATGATTCTGAGAATTCTATGGCTCATGATCCACAACCCACTAATTGACTGAGACAAGATACTTTATTTTCCCTCAGAGCATTGACAGCTTGCCTGCCTACCTAAGACTCCTACACCAGATTGTATGGGAATACATAAGATTTCTTCCTCCCAAGAAAGTCTACTGCCAACTTCATACTCTGAGTTTTTGGATGTGTGTGACAAGAAGAACGTGGATCTGCTTCTCCACATCTGTCTTACAATTTCCCCATTGAACTATTACCGGATGCTGTCATTCCTTTTGGGAGAATCTATTCTCTCTCAGAACCAGAATTGAAGATCCTCAATGACTACCTGCAGGAGAACATGTCGAAGGGTTTCATCCGACCCTCTACTTACCCGACAGGTGCTGCTCTCTTCTTCATGGGAAAGAAAGGCAGTTCTCTACATCCCTGCATTGGCTACCAGGAACTAATTAATGTATAATTTTGTCCGCATAACCTGATGACGAGTGGAAGACAGCCTTACGAACCCATTATGGGCACTATGAATACCTGGTGTTGCCTTTTGGACTTTGTAATGCTCCTGCTACTTTCCAGCATTTAATTAATGATGTTCTTCGAGAGTTACTGGACCAATTCGTAGTGGCATATCTGGAGGATAACCTACAATTTGATTTTGAAAAACCAGCATGCAATTTCTCGGTTATGTCATCTCCCCTGAGGGTTTGAGTATGGACCCAGGCAATATTAAGTGAAATGGTGAAGGTATTTTACTTCACTGAAAAGGTGCAGGTATTTTACTTCTTTGAAAAGGTAATATCGTTTTCAGGGACACAGATCAGTTGGATTTTGATACTTATAATCCCTCTGACATTTATAATTACTTCATCAAACTGAAGAAAATGACTAATACAGCTATTCAGTTCTCATTGATCATCATGTCCTATTACACATCCCCTTCCCCTCTCCCCTTCCCCCCCCTTCCCTCCCCCTTTCATTCATTCACTCCCCATTATAGAATTGTCTATATTAATATGTATGTTATTGCTACTGATTACTTATCCTCTATAAGAATGTCCAGTTCTTATTACTTTTTTTTATCTAATTACTGTATCAGACATATGTATATCTATCTATTTAGATTTGTTATCTCATTCATTGCCAGGAAAATACAATTGTAGAGTCATTGATACATCAATTTGTTTTCTTATATGCTGAGACAAAGTGTATGGCAACAGTTGTAGAGCAGTTAGGAATAGCCCTTGGAGTTTTCTGCTCTTGAAGCTGTCTTTCTGCAGCTTCTCCACACCACGGAGTCACCAGTTCAGCTTCTTCAGCTAAGGATTCTGCACTCCTACCTCTGTTTGTTGCCTGTTGGGCAGCTGTAGGTTTGGCTAGTGCTTTCTTTGGTGGCTCAAACTTCGTATTTTTGTTTTGAAGTTGCGTGGAGTCCCCAACTCTCACTGTACCCTTGTCCTCACGGACATTAGTTACTGTGGGATACTGGTGCTTGGGCAGTGCCAATACCTTTTTCCGTATTGGAGGAATCTGTATCAGAATCTCCTTCATATTCTGGAGCTCTGTAATTTTTGTCGTCAAGGTTGCCGCTGCGTCTGTTTTCTCCTTGGTGTACTGACTCAAGGGAATGGAACAATCTCTCTGTCTCTCCAGCTCTTGCTCCAGTTTCTGAGCCTTCTCACGCTCCCTCTCATACAGAGTCACCTGGTATCGAAGCTCCGCCTCCAATGATGCTCTGAAGACCTGCAGCGTGGCCTTTAGCTCCTCATACTGCTCTGTAGGGACGTACTGGGTATTCAGACGTTCCTGCAGCGCTTGTACCTCTTTAGCAGCCTGCAGCTTTTCTTCCTGCAGCGTTTGCTGCTTCTCCTCAGCATACTGGAGGTGTGTACGCAGACCTTGCAGTTGGTTCTGCAGTCGGTGCTCTGCTTCAAACATTTCCTCTTTCAAAAGTTTATTTATTTCTTTAAGAGCCTGCAACTCTTCATTCTTTCCCTTGACGTATTCTGTCAACTCAGAATTTTCTTTTTTTAATCTTAAATTTTCTCTTTTTTCAGTCTCTGTACTATTCAGGGCTTCCTTGCAGTCCACCTTCCATTTTTGCACATCTGCTTGGAGGCGGGCTGTCTCCTGGCGTGAGACTTCCATCTGCAGGTTTAAGTTCTGAAGCTCCTTCTGAGAGACTTTGAAATCTAAGTTAAGATGTAGGATAGTTTTCCTTGAAATGTCCAGCTCCTCAGTGAGACTGTGTAGTTCCTTTCTGGAAACTTCCAGGTCTGTGCGGCAGCTGTTGGTCTCATCATGTGAGGCATCAAGTGCTCTGTGGAGTGTCTGAACCGCTTTCTGAGATACGTCCACTTCTATCTGGACACTGTTGATCTCCTGTTGTGAGGCATTCAGCTCTATGTGAAGAGTGTGAACCTCTTGCTGGAAGACTGTCATCTGCTTCAGTGCCTCCTCATACTTCCGCTTTAGCGTAGCCACCATTTTATCAGATTGGCTCTGCTTTTCATCCTTGGCGGAAATAGTAGCCTTTGCAGTATCTAGCTCAGTCTTGAGATCGTCCAATTCTGTCCTGGCTAATGAGTAAATTGTGAGCACATCTTTTTGTAGCCTCACGTTTACTATCACCCCCTGTGCATTCAATATCTGCTCATCAATTTTTACTAATTTATCCTACTGTCTAGCAAGGACTGGGTCTTCCCTTTGCCTCTGGTGAAAATCAGGGAGGTATAGGTCTGGTAAATCTCCAGGGCCCATATCACCCTCCCTCTGGCCATCCCCAGTCATCACGTGCAACTTTTGGCTACTGGAATAGTCACCTTGAGACCTGGATTTCTGCAACCAGTCCTGTTTGTCAGAGCGTCTTTGCTTCCGAGTCTTTTGAACCCGGTGTCTACTGGGAAAAAGGTCTGCCAAGAAGAGGAACAGTTTGCCAAGTTTCTCCTGAGCCATAGAATAAGGCTCTTCGTGAGAGACTGGAGCCATTAGGTCCGAAAAGAAAGGCAAGTCCTGGCCGAGCACAACAGGGGCAAGGAGCCAAGGAGCGACTCCTACTTCGAGGTAGGCCTCCTGACCTTTTACCTGTAGCCGGATTTTGGCCGTCGGATACCGTTTTACATCGCCGTGTATACATTCTATACTTCATGGAGAGTCAAAAGAACACACGTTAGGCGGTAACAGTTCCTGGTAGTCCAGAGTTTTCCCAGAGCCTGAATCTACAAGAGCCTGGACAGTTTTCTCCCCAACATGAGCTGTAATTTTCTCCAGTGAAGGCCGAGCGACGGTCCTGCTGAAGGAACAATCCATCTGTGTACAGTCCACATGCCGATGACCTTGTTCTCCGCAGGCGGAACATGGAGAGGGTTCCCCCACAGGAGGGTGCCACGGATAGCGCTCCGCTGGACCGGATACTGAAGACCAGGCATCTGGTGGGTCCTGTGGGCGACGTCCTCGGAAGTTGCTCTCATTTGGCGACTAGCCGACATCAGGAAGGGGACGAGGGTCTCGGCGGTGCCCGGCATTTTCACTTCTTCCTTGTTGGAAGGACTGATCCTTTTGTGGCACTTGGTGGTTGCGTATGGAGGGGCCGTAGTTTCCCCGTTGTTCAAATCTCTCTCTTTGGGTATATGCAAGTGCTAAAAAAGGGAAAACCGGTGCCTCCAGAGGCGCCGGTTTTCCCTTTTTTTGTATTATTTGTATTGGTTTGTGTTAACCTTTTTACCTAGGCAGCCTCCACTTTAAGTGTAAAGTGTATTGTATATATTATTGTCACCTATATTGTGTCACTATTCACATTCACCACATCAGCAATGATTTCACTGCTCTTCCTTTTTATATGCACGTGCTGGTGAAGTTGGATCCGTCGGGTCCAAGGCACTCGCCTGATCCTCGGCCCCAAGGAAGTTCTCAACGAGTCGGACCGCCAAAGCTAGGGTTTCAGCAGCATGGCGTTTTACCCACGAGCGTGCGGAAGGGGGTATTATCTGTAGGAATTGTTCCAAAACCACTTGCTCAAGAATTGCCTCCTTAGTGCGATCCTCGGGTTGTACCCAGCGAGTACACAAGTCCAATAACCGCTGAGCGAGGACCCGGGGTCTCATCTTAGTGGTGTACTTCATGTTCCGGAACTGCAGCCAGTAGGTCTCTGGGGTTAGACCTAAGGGATCCAGTATGGCGGCTTTTACGTGTTGGTAGTCCATTGCCTGATCTGCTGGGAGGCCTGGGCTTCTCCTATGAGGAGCGGGGCCAAAGCAGTTGCCCAGCGATCTGCAGACCAGCCCTGAGCTTCAGCAACCCTTTCAAATGTCAGTAGAAAAGCCTCTGGATCCTCGTTCGGAGCCATTTTCCTCAGGAGAACCAGGGGTTTGTTCACAAGTTCTGGACTGACAGACCCCTGGAATTGAGTCAGCAGCTTGGCCATCTGCTCATCCTGTGCTGCCGGCTGCTGGGTTAGGAGATGGGTTTGCTGCTACAGTAGTAGTTGGACCTGCTCCTGCATTAACAGTTCCTGCTGTTTGGTCTGTGCCTGCATTAACAGTCCCTGCTGTCTGGTCTGCTCGCACAGAAACTCTTTTAAAAATTCTTCCATTTTTCTCATTTTTGTGTGTGTGTGTGGCCCTTCAACTGCAGGGGCCTCTCAAAATCCTGGCACTTTAAACACCATATGTTGCAGGGTACATGCAACCACACACACGGGTTCTCTTGATAAGGCTTATTTTTTGAGCCTTAAAAACATACAGCACACAAAAACAGAATAGCTTCTATTCAGCATACAAAAACATAATAGCTTCTCTTCAACAGACAAAAACAAAATAGCTTCCCTTCAGCATAAAAAACAAGGCAGCTTTTCTTCAGCATACAGGACACAGACAGTCTATCACATACTGTATGTACTTTGAAAAACAGACCTTATAGCAGTAATCTCTTCAGTATTTCAGTCCTGTCTCCTGACCAGCTAGCCTCCATGTGTGTACAGCCTGGGGGTTTTAAAACACCTTGATTATGCAGCTGGGTTCAGACTAATTAAGCAACCCTTCTCAACTGAAACTTAACCTCGTCACTGCTGCACTGCAAGCCTAAACATAGGTTTGCCAGGTATATGGCTGGTGACGTTCATTCACCCTGTCACAAACCTTAATAACAAAATAATGAGAAAATAAAATATAGGACCCTTTCAGTGTGAGATGGGTAGGCAGATTATTGGAGATAAGGAAAAAGCAGAGGCATTAAACACATTCTTTGCCTCTGTGTTTACCAGGGAGGAATCAAGTTCAGTAGTAGAGCCGCAGGAGGAAGCCACAACCTCCATATTAATGAACAATTGGTTAACTGAGGAAGCAGTTCATAAGCGACTTGAAAAAATTAAAGTAAATAAGGCACCTGGCCCCGATGGCATACATCCAAGAGTTCTCAAGGAGTTAAGCTCAGCAATAGCCAAACCATTATCTACATATATATATTTGAAAATTTTGGTTGTGAGTCTCTGAAGACCATGTGATTGGTCCGTCGGTCCTCCCGCCCTCCTACGGCTCTCATTGGCTGGTGTCTCGCCCCTCCCAAATTGGCCGCCCCCCACGGCACTCATTGGCTGGTGCGCTCTAAACCAGGGGTCCCCAACCCCTGGCCACACTGCTGCTGCCTGAGGTAAGGAAATGATCCCTGGTGGTGGTGGCACCGGCTGTTGCTGCTGCTGGGGGGGGGCTTAACTGAGCTCTGTTTTTGACCCTCCCCAATTCCGTTTTTAACCCCCCCAGCTCCACTTTTTACACCCCCTAGCTCCGTTTGTGACCCCCCCAACTCTGTTTTTGACCCCCCCAGCTCCGTTTTTGACCCCCCAGCTCCGTTTTTGACCCCCAGCTCCGTTTTTGACCACCCCCCAGCTCCGTTTTTGTTCCCCCTCCGACACACACAGTGACTGACACACACAGTGACAGACACACTGACACACACACAGGGACAGACACAATGACACACACAGGGACAGACACACTGACACACACAGTGACACCCCGTTGCCCTCTGCCCCTGCCTTCCCCCCATCCCATCCTCCCCTCCCCCTGCCCCTGCCTACCCCCTCCCCCCCATCCCTGCCTTCCCTCTCCCCTGCCTCCCCCATGCCCCTGCCTTCCCCCCTGCCTTCCCCCCTGCCTTCTCTCCCTGCCCCTGCCTTCCCTCCCACTGGCTTTCCCCCCACCCCTTCCTTCCCCCCCATCCCAGCTTTCCCCCCTCCCGCCCCTGCCTTTCACCCACCCGCCACCCGTACTCCCGCCACCTCCCACCTCTGCCTTTCACCCGCCCTCCTGCCTCTGCCTTTCACCCACCCACCGCACTCCCGCCTCTGCCTTTCACCCACTCGCCGCCCACACTCCCGCCACCCTCCAGCCTTTCACCCACCTGCCGCCCCCGCACTCCAGCCGCCTCCCGCCTCTGCCTTTCAGCCACCCTCCGCCTCACACCCCTGCACCCCACAGCCACAGCCCTCACTCAACAGACACCTGCCACCTCTCACCCACCCACCACACTCGACATGCATGCCACCTCCCACCCCTATGCACCAACATCACTGACTAGCCACCGCACCCACTCACCACCCACCTGGTGCCTCCCGCCTCACACCCACCCACCGCACTCACACCCCTACGCACCGACATCACTGACCAGCCACCGCCTGCACTCGCCAGACACCCACCGCCTCACACCCTAGCGGGACCCCCACCCACAGCCAGCCCTCACTACCCACCCGCCACCCGTACTGAACACCCACCTGACACCTCACACCCGCTCACACCCTAGCGGGACAAACACCTCACATTTTTACATCACTTATGTCACCAAAATATACATTGTACTGTGGGGTGTTTACAATAAACCATTGTAAAACAACATCGTATTACATTTTCTTCCATGTTTCTTTTCAACATTATTATTCAAGGTTTGTTTGTGAAATGGTGCTCAAAGTGCTGGGGCCGTATATGATGGAAGGGAGTGTAGGCTGGGTATGATCAATTGTACAGTAGCAGTACTAAGCCTTATGAGGGCATAAGGTACCCTGAAGGTCGGGGTAGGTTGCCAAAGGACACCCCCCCTTTCCTCATCGGGTAAGCCCCAGGTATGTACTCACAGTCTTGCCTCTCCCAGGGTCTCCCTTCCAGAGCGTGCAGCTGAAGTAAGATAGGAACTCCAAAAAAACCAGGGTGTGCAGCGCAAAGCAAACGAGGAGAGCAGGTCTTGCAATAAAAAGTCCTTTATTGGGATCATATGGTGTGGAAGCAGCAAACCTTGTACGCGTTTCGTTCGGATGAACTTTATCAAGTTGATAAAGTTCATCCGACGAAACGCGGAAGGTTTGCTGCTGTTCCACACCATATGATTCCCCAATAAAGGACTTTTTATTGCAAGACCTGCTCTCCTCGTTTGCTGTGCGCTGCACACCCTGGTTTTTCAACATTATTATTCAACCTTTCCACCAAATAGTCATCCTATTGATACCCTTTTTATAAATAATACTGCCTATTACGGATTTACATCCCTGGCAACGCCGGGTATATCAGCTAGTAATTAATATACAAGGACTCCATTTCCACAGTGCTTGTTCTTAGTTGTCTCTCTTTCTTTTTATCTTCAGATCAAGCCATCTCAGACACTATATTATAGGCTTCTCTACCAATACTTTTTTATACTTCCTCTCATGGAATTTACTCATCCTATCCGGTGCCTGTTCTTGAAAAACGGCATCTTGTGTACAGTTCACTTTAACCTCTGCAGTTGTCCTACTGGAATATTCTCCAGCCATTTGTCTAGATGACTACTGTACACTTGTAGAAAGTTATTACAGTCCACCTTTTATATATATGTTTTAGTTTCTAGAAGTTCATTCTCTACATATATTGATAAGTCCAAGAAATCAATTTCCTTGGTACTACAGTATATTTGCAGGTGAATTTCAGCTTGTATGGGTTTCTATCTAAGTTTGCAAGGAATAGCTTTAGTAGATCAACGCTCCCTTGTCAAATGAACAGTTTATCATCTATATACCTTTGTCATTGTACCAGGTTTGCACTGGTAGCTGACCATATGAACTGGTCCTTCTACATGCCCATAAATATATTGGCATAGTTTGGCACAAAACTGGTATGCATGGCTGTTCCCCTGATCTACAGGAAATATTTGTCACCATACCAAAAATTATTGTGACTAAGGATGTGTTCAATACTCTCCAGGAGAAAATCAATTTGGACTGGTTCCAATTCCTTAGTTTTAGCAAAATATTCTTTTATTGCAGTACAACCCAGTGTGTGGTTTATTACTGTATAAAGGGATGACACATCACATGTCACTAGGATATAGTCATTATCCCATGTTAAAAAAAGGGTTACATGCTACAGCGCTAATAAACAAATAATGTTAAACAATGAATAGTGTACTATTACATTAATAATAAATCAGTGCCTAAAATATAGACAAAACACAACTAAGTGACAAGAAAGGGTCACTAAAAGTCCCTACAAAACTTCACTCATTACATGAATATAGTACACATAAAGTACCAGTACAGTATATTAACTAGTACCAATAGTATGAAAATATATACACAGACCAATTGGGAACCTCCCACACAACCTAAACTATGGCATGACAAACAAATATATATACATTTATTACATAATAAAATATGACGAAATGCATAAAATGACAACTAAATAACAAAAACTGAAAAAAATCCCTAGTGGGCGAGACGGAGAATATATGGTGAATGTGGGTGTTAGTATGAACCTATACTAATAATCCATAGAAATATATATGGAGTTAGGGTTCAAGATATAATAACACGGCTAATAGCCTCACCAAAACATCATGAAAATAGCAGCATCTAATCAGAGGGCAATCCCACACTGCTAGAGATAAAGCATACCCAAAGGAGACATTAATATGTCACAATATAGTTGGTAATTATTCATATGATGGTATGAGATGGGTACAATAGGTTAAGTATACACTCAAATAAATATATCCCAGGTGTTGCTGGTAGATAAGTATGTGGTATACAAATAACCTGCAGGGGAGCAGGAGATATACAACCTGATAGTTAATGCTGTAAGGACACCAGTGTGGTAGATGTCATATGTGTATAATATTCCTCCGTGTCTCTCAGCAGTAGGAGCTGCATGTACGCTGCATCGCGTCCCATGTGACCGTCAAGGTGATGATGTCACTCTAACCCGACGATCGTTTCGTGCTATCCACGCTGTGACAGAGTCACTGACTCAGTAGGCTGGAATAGTGAATGGAGAGACGCTGCAGCCAGTTCACAGAGTGTTAATCTCCTCAGACAGAAGGAAGCACACCTGCAGCCTAATTAAGCAGGAGGCCTGAGAGACTGCAGGTTTAAAAGCAGGAAGTGACACACACACAGGGAGCTTGTTTTTCCACAGGAAGGTGGAGAGAACTCTCCCGGCTGGGAAGCCGTTGCTGTTGCTCTGGTCCCCAGTCCTGCGAGGAGCTAGGCTGCTGGGACCAGCTGGGACCCCAACCCAGGATAAAGATACAGATTGCTGCGAGGCTGGACACAGCCTGCTCCCCGGAACCGTGTTCCTGTTTGCTGTTTGGAGCTGAAACAGATAAGACTTTATTCTTATTATGCTTATCGGTTAACCTTTGTGTAGCATGTTTTGGGCATGACCAGATTAGCTGGCTGTCCTGCTAGTAAGGGCTCAAGAAGTGAGTTAGTGTCCCTAACGGGACTAGGATTTAATTTTCAAGAAAGTAGTTTCTTAAAGGGACAGTGCACCCGTACTTATTTTGGTTGTGGCTAATAAACCACTAGTGTTTAAAGTTTCCCATCGTGTCTAGCGTCTTACTGACCCCGCCGCGAGGCCGTCCTGCCACAGGTGGCGTCAGAAGTGGGATGTTACGCCTCTGGGGGTCAGTAGATGAAGATGTGTTGAGACACTGAACTCAAGCGGGAAAAAAAAATGATTTTTGCTGAAGCAAGGAAGTTACAGCTAGCAAGCGCTGAGTGTAAATTTTGCCCCGTCGGGTATGAAAGGATTGCTGTGTAAAGCTAATGCCTTTTGCTGAAGTGAGTGAATTTGCAGCTAGCAAGTGCTGTGAGGTAAAGTTTGCCCTGTCTGGTAAAAAAATAAAAAGTGAAAATGGATTTTTGCAAAGAAGTTGCCCTAAGAAAAACCCAGAAGGTTCAAATATTGTAAAGCAAGAACAACTTACGTGTGTTGTGCAAAGTCTGCCTCGTCGGGTGTAAAAAAAAAAACAAAAAAAAAAAAACGGGGTTTTAAAATGGCCGCCATCATGTGTCAGTTTTGCAATGTACTTAACCATACAAAACAGTGTCCCTTCAGGCCATATGATGATTATGATGATGACGCATATGTGGCCCCGAGAAGAGAGACGTACCCGCAGATGAAAGCTGCAAAAGTGTCCAGTGTGTGTGTGCCCAGTACCACTGATGTCTCTGGAACTAATAAAACAAAGAGAAAGAAGAAAAATAAAAATATTTGTCAAGTCACAGAGGAAGTGACTGAACCACTTGAGCCTGCGATATCAGGACAACAGGCGTCAGCAAGCCACCGAGATGTGCTGCAGACCGAAGTGATGGGCAGAATTGTCACAGGAACGGTGGCAAAGGAAAACGAGGAGCAAAGGGAAGCTGAATCCTTGGTCCAGGGAAAAGAGGCCTTAATTTCTGCACTCCAAACTGCCCAGCGTGATTATGATGTCTTGCAGAAACAATTGAATAGGGAGCGAGAAGCTAATGCAGAGGTACAGAGGTATATACTCCCAGCTATACAAGAGTATGCGGCTTTAAAGAAAACAGAGCAACTCTTGCGGATTGAGTTGGAGGAGCTGACGACAAGCTTGAATAAAGCCAACACCGCAATTGCTAACATGGAATCAGAGAGAACAAGTCCTGACTGGAGACTGTGCTATCAGATGTTCCAGAGAGATGTGCAAAACTTCATCAAAGACTTAGAAGTTTCTCACCAAGAAGCTAGCGCGCTCAAAACAGAGCTGGGTACTTTGAAGAAAGCTAATGAGACGGTCCTAAGGGATATAGAGACTGTGAAAATGGAGAATATAAACCTGAAAGAAGAGGTTTTAACCTGACCGGTCAGGTCAGTGATGGGACTGAGAAGCTTCACCAAGCGCAGAAAGTGAAAGCGCAATTGGCGCAAGAAAAATTAGAGGTGCAGGAAGCACTGCAGAATGCAGAGAGGATGGAAAGTGTCTCCCTGGAGCAGCACACACAAGCAGCGCACCTATGGCAGAGCCAGCTGCAAGAACTACATGCAAGTCTGCAAGCGGCCAAGGAGAAGCAGCAAGTGCTACAGGAACGGCTGGGTATCCAGTATGTCCCCACAGAACAGCATGAGGAGCTGAGGGCCATGCTGTACGCCACAAGAGCATCGCTGGGGGCGGAGCTTGAAAGCCAGGTGATTCTGTGTGAGAGGGAGCGCGAAAAGGTCCAGAGACTGGAGCAAGAGCTGGAGAAGCAGAGAGGCAACTCCATCTCCATGAGTCAGTATGCCAAGGAGAAAGAAGCCTGGAAAACAGAAGCAGCGGCGATACTGGCGACAAAAACTACAGTGTATTTTATTAAATCAGGTTGTTTATTTGATTCATCATTAGGTGTTGTGTTGTTTTATGTTAGTTCAAGCAGTCAGTCTTATGTGTTTTGTTTGTTTGTTCATTTTTTGTCCTATCAGCAGTGAATTTTTTATAGGTGTATATATACCATTAATTAATTGTAATATTCTAGTGTCTACAGTTATACACTATGATTGGTCTGTAACTTTTTGTTTCCCACATGTATGAGACAACAATCAAGATTACATAAAGGACCTCTGTTTTCAACAGGACTGGACTTCTCCACTTGGGTCAGGTCTTTTTTCTATTTGATTTTCTGTTTGTAAAGCGCCTGTTTTTTCTGTTAATCATCCCATGTTACTTTTTTAACGATGTTTAACACTTGTATTTTGTCTTTCAGTTATGATGCAAGTTTTGTGGCTGGTTCATTTAAGAATTGGTCGATATAGCCTGTAAGATTTGATGCTAGTGACTTAATTCCACACATGATCGTTCATCCAGGGGGGTTGGTTGTACTCTTATGCAGCTTGGGTAAATAGTAGAATATGGGGATCCTAGGTGTTTCTACATTCTTGTATTCCCATTCTGACTTATTTAGGATCCCTAAATAATTCCAACAGATCTTTTTGGAATTTTTTTGTGGGATTACTGTCTAGCATAGTATATGTCTCTATATCATTTAACAATCTAAATACTTCTGTATCATAATCTGTTCAATTGAGTATAACCCCCCCCCTTCATTTGTCTGCAGGTTTTATTACTCTATTTTCCATTTTGTATAGTTCTTATACTGCTTCAAGTTCTTTTTTTGTTAGATTTTTTATTCTCCTGGGTTTCTTAGACATCTCCAACTTTTCAATGTCTTCCTGAACCAGTTTGCTAAAAGTGTAAATATGACCGCCCTTTAGATAGCTGGGATAGAAAATAGAATTTTTCTTGAGGGGTGTGTGTCGAAATCTGTTACACGTGGTACTGATCACATCATTTCTTTCATACGTGACATTCTGTTTAACAAAGTATTTCTTCAATGTGAGATTCTTTTTTTCGAATTTACTGTTTTTAAATATATGTATTGAATTTATTTACATTATTGGTTGGTGCAAATGCCAATCCTCTCTCTAATTTACTGATTTGATTTTGGGTCAAATTTAGCCCACTCAGAATAAATATCTCATTACCTTTAGCCTCTAATGCAGGCCTGCACAGCATGCGGCCCACCGGGCACCCC
Source organism: Ascaphus truei (assembly GCA_036426205.1). Classification (NCBI taxonomy): domain Eukaryota; kingdom Metazoa; phylum Chordata; class Amphibia; order Anura; family Ascaphidae; genus Ascaphus; species Ascaphus truei. The sequence goes on from WSYH01004124.1 coordinate 29,236, forward strand.
GTGCGGCCCGTGACGGACCCCCTTCAACCCCCCCTTTGACTCCCCCTTCCCTGGTAGGGAAAGGAGCGTGCTCCAGCAGTGTCTGTGTGACTGAGTGCTCTCCCCTAACCCCCCTCAGCCTGCTCCAGCAGGGGGACGTGCCCTAGCAGTGTAGCGTTACCCGGAACTTCCGGGTCTGCTGCTAGAGAGCGCTTCCCTCACGCTTCACCCTGCCGCCATCACAGTTGCCACTGCCATCCACCACCTCCGCCTCTGACACCGACACCACCTCTGTCCGCCGACACGTCCTCTGTTGCCTCCCCCATCACCTCTGCTGCTGCCGCCAACATCAGGTAAGCATGGGGGGCCCCATTCAAACCACAACAGTGGGAGCCCATTCAAACCACACCAGTGGGGGGATGCTGACATGGGGGGAGGATGCTGACATGGGAGGGAGGGATGCTGACATGGGGGGGTGGATGCTGACATGGGGGGGCAGATGCTGACATGGTGGGGGAGTGGATGCTGACATGGGGGGGCGGATGCTGACATGGGGGAGGATGCGACATGGGGGGGTGGATGCTGACATGGGAGGGGATGGCATGCTGACATGTGAGGGGCGATGCTACTGACATTGGAGGGGGGATGCTGCGACCATGGGAGGGGGATGCTGCTGACATGGGAGGGGGAGTGATCTGCTGAACATGGGAGGGGGCGGATTGCCTCTGACCATGGGAGGGGGGATGATGCTGACATGGGAGTGGGGGATGGTGTACAGAACTAGGGACGGTAGGGGTGGTGGCGCCCCTGCCATTTTTAGCTACACCCCCTCCGCTACCTGTAATCCCTATGTGGTTCTCCTGCTCCGCCCCCCTCGATCCCGCTCCCGCTTAGGTTTGCAGCCGCAGTTGTTTGGTCTTCGCGGATTTGGCCCCGCATGGGCTGTCCGTAGCGGGTGCTTGTAATGAAATGGGCTGTGGGGGGCTGCTGATGGGTGTGGGGGGCTGCTGATATGGGCTGTGACAGGCTTTAAAAAAAGAAATGGATATCTATAAATCTGTTTGAAATTAAATACATTGTGAAAATATGAGTTATATCATCATCATCGGAATACAACAAGCTTGTTGCTATAAAGGGGTGATAATACCTCTCATTAAGTTCAGATGTTTAGAAATTAGTTAATTTGAATTAAAGTATTTAAATATAAATTTGTTTCAAGTAAACATTGTAAATAAATGTGTTATTTTGAATAATAATTGCTGTTTACCGTGCGGCGACTCTTTTCCTTGTGAGGTGCAGGGGGGGAGAGTGATGGGAGGTGCAGGGGGGGAGAGGGATGTGAGGTGCAGGGTGGAGAGGGATGGGAGGTGCATGGGAGGAGAGGGATGGGAGGTGCATGGGGGGAGAGGGATGGGAGGTGCAGGGGGAGGGGATGGGAGGTGCAGGATGATGTGAGAGGTGCTGTGAGGAGAGATGATGAGTGATGATGATGATGATGATGATGATGATGATGATGATGATGATGGATGATGATGATGATGATGATGATGATTGAGATGATGATGATGATGATGATGATGATGATGATGATGATGATGATGATGGGTGATTTTTATGATGATTTTACCCGTGCGGTCAATTTTTTTTTCCTCTGTGCAGTTTGGCCCTTTTCACTTTACGAGTTGTGCAGGCCTGAATGCATTGTTTTTTTTGGTGGTTTGTGCTCCTCCTCTTTTTCCTCTCTTAGTGGACGTTCTCTTTTTCTCCTCAGTGGTGTGGTTACTTTGTGTATCTCCAATTGTTGGGTTTTGTTCCTCCCTATTTCTCTTCTCTAAAAAATAAGAAGAGGTAGATGGTTGTGCATCATAAAATACCTCTTCTTTTTCTTGTTCTTTATAGTGGTGTGGTTGTTTCTTCATATTTTTCTTACTATAACCTTTCCAGCTATTTTTTCTATTCCGATACTCACCAGAGTACAAAAAGTACAGAGTGTACCACGTGGTATATCTCACAATCCCATTGGTTCCTGTACAATGTGATGGCAGCCTTTTTTTGTTTTTTAAGAAAGGGACATCACCCTTAAAGATGATGTCACATCCTTTAAAAAAAATGGAAGAAATCACATGGTACTTCAACCAATCGGATTGAGGACAAGTCCTTGTCCATGTAATTGCAGCCATTTTGGTTAAAGGATGTGACGAACCTCCCGTGGAGATGATGTTACATCTTTAAAAAAAAAAAAGAAACCCTGTCACATGGTACAGCATCCAATCTGATTGTTTCTGTACCATCTGACCCTCAAATGTCACACCACGGGACTTCTGTAACGCCTGTCACATCTCATTTGAGCTTAAGAAGACAACGCAACAATATCTCCCTATGATTTACAATGGATTACAAGTAAAGAAGATTTAAGATTTAAGAAAAGAAGAACAGAAGAACCGGACTTACCTGAAGCTGAGAATCATTGCATTGTGGATGGAGAGCTTCCTGATACACCAGAGATCAGAGGGTGAAAACATCTAAAGGCATGAAAAATGTTTAATTTATGTAAAATGTTTAATTTATGTAATTTTTGTTTTTCAAGTATTTTGATTGTATTTTTTAATTTTAATTTTTTTGCTTGCCCATTGACTGCCAATGTATTTGTCTGTGCCCCTTTAGGGTATAGATAAATATGGTGACAGACAATAAATGTTTGGGCAAATGGTTGTTTTTAATTAATTAGTTATGTTTTGTATTTCTGTTTCTTGTGTTGAGTTAATTGTTATGTATAGACGAGCCAACGAGTATTCTAAAACGTGCCTTAAACTAGCCTTAAACTATCCAGGTGCTGGGTACATGCTGGGTACATTTCATTGACATTTCTGCAGAGGCTAATGGCCCATCGGATTAACTCAGCAGGTGTTCCTTGCAGTCCCATTCAGTTTGAATGACACTGCCAGGGACTCCCGCTGTTAATCCAATGGGCCATTAGTCTGTCTGCAGAAATGTGTGAAATGTTGTAGCATGTATCCAGCATATACCAAGCATATACCCAGCATGTACCTGGGTCTTTTTGGAGATTGCCCCAGGTTTGTTTTAGAATAGTGTCGGCACTACAGTATTTGTAGAGCTTATTTTTATTTAATTTTTGCGTTGTTTAGGCATTTGATTTCATTTATTGTTGTGTTGTTAGACGTTTGATTTATTTTATTATTGTGTTGTTTAGGCATTTGATTTATTTTATTGTTGTGTTGTTTAGGTGATTGGTTTCTTTAATTGTTGTTTTGTTTAGGTGCTTGGTTTTTTTTTTGTGCTGTTTAGGTGCCGTCGTGGAGGAGGAAGTAACGGGTGAGATCGTTCCTCATGTGGTGATAGCAATTGGTTGCATTTGCTGTATGCTGCAAGCTTATATTACGGACGCAGTGTATTGAACGCTGTATATATCTGCTTTGCTATTTATCATTGAGCACACAGATGAGTACCCTGACTTTGTGGCTTGTCTGACAGCACAGAGCTGTTCATTTTGAATTGCATTACACCCTGAGTTAAAGAGACGTTATAGTCAATTGTATTGTGACATCAATTTACTTACCTTGTCTCATTTACTACGATCATCACACCCGGTTCAGGGATTTATATTAGGTTATTTTGGATTTATCCCCCCTTATCCCTGTACTGGCTGACACACGTTATAGATGTTTTAATTGTTTTTATGATAGTCTTGAGTATGTGTTATGTTATATGCGCCGTTTTGATTTATCATTAAAGTATTTGTTATTTTTGCCATCTGGCTTTTAGTGGTAATTGTCCTCCCACAGTGTTGGGAGCGGTTACCTACCTGTACCTTTGCAGTTAATTCAGTTACTCCTATAGTGGGTATTTAAACCCTGTATAATATTCCTAGCTTTGTTGTGCAGTTAATGGGGATCTTTTTGGAGAACTCTCTGTCTCCTTATGTGTTTATATACCCAGCATGTACCTGGGTCTTTTTGGAGATTGCCCCAGGTTTGTTTTAGAATAGTCGTTGGCACTACAGTATTTGTAGAGCTTGTTTTTATTTAATTTTTGAGTTGTTTAGGCATTTGATTTCATTTATTGTTGTGTTGTTAGACGTTTGATTTATTTTATTATTGTGTTGTTTAGGCATTTGATTTATTTTATTGTTGTGTTGTTTAGGTGATTGGTTTCTTTAATTGTTGTTTTGTTTAGGTGCTTGTTTTTTTTTTGTTGTGCTGTTTAGGTGCTGTTTTTTTAGGTTGTCCACTGACTGCATATTATATGGGCATGGTGTATTACTGTGCCAATTAATGCGCACAGGGTGGGGGTAGTTGCCCCAGGGTGGGTGGTTAGGCCATCTGGGTGGAGAGGGGAAGAGGGATTTATCCCTTAATTACTTTAGCAGTTACTAACTGCTAAATGATAAAGGGGTTAGGTGCCATTAGATTGTATTTTTATTGTTGTTTTCCTGCAAACAGAGGACAAGGATGGGGAGGAAGACAAGGATGGCCTTCATCTTGGCAGGGGTAAGTAGAAGTTTTATTTACTTTATGCTTGCTGGATAATATTTTATTTTGAATGGGCAAATGCACTATTATCCAGATCTGGTTGTTGGGGTAGAAGAGTTGCTCATTCATTCCCAGTGGGGTTATCTTTGCTCCCATTGAGGGCATAAGTAATCACACTGGCAATGAATGGGTGTATTGGCTAGTATTGTGTTGTAATGTTTATTGTGGGTAGCGGGGGGTGGGTGAAGGTGGTATTTGGCCCTCGTGGGTTTTTATGCCTACCAGGTGAGTAGTGGGAGGGCTTAAACTCTTCATTACCGTTGCGGTATTAAACGCTTTATTTTGGGAGGAGTAGGTTAAAACTTACCTAGCCGCGCGGCCCACCGGAGCTGCTCTGTGGTCACCCCGAACCAGTTTACTCACGCCAGGCATATATTCTGTCCACAACACACACATTGTGGCCGAGTCAGGGCTCGCTCCGGTGGCTAATAAAAAACAGACTTTCAGACATATTTTTAGGTTCTTGTGTCTCTCAGAAAGCACAACAAGCTACACATATTTCAAGTGAGATTTACGACAAAAAGTCCAGTGGGATTGCTGCTTTAAAATATATATATACACCTGATACATTTTGATTTTCATTTCTGATTTATCACAAATCCTGTTATCACAAAGTCTGTTCACCACTCTGCGTTATGAGATGCCATAAAAATAATGTTTACCCCGTTTGTTACCCGTTGAGATGTACCTACTTCATGGAGTCTGGCACTCTAGGGGCCTCATTACATAGTAACTATTGTACTTCATAAAGTTCCTGCTCATTTTTCTAGAGGAGATCATGTTTTGTGCTCCTATAGAGCTCAGAACGTGATCTACTATGAAGTGGAGTGGAAGGCAGAAGACTCTCCTCTGTTCTGTTCCACCATCAGCAATGAAGCGATGATGTAACTGCTTTAAGAAACTTAGGCCCATATTCACTAAAGGGTGATTTACATTTGCACGCGCTAACTCCCATTCAAATGAATGCATGTTAAGACGTGCTAATGCTTAGCACCCTGTAGTGAATATGGGCCTTAGTCTCGTGATTGTGAGTGCTGGAGGGGTTGTTGCAATCTGGTGCTGCTGCCCCTCTGGCACACAAAGGGTTAAAATTAAACTATTGCTTACATATTTTATGCATATACATGCATATTATTCATAATAATGAATACATTATTACAGTATGTCAACTTTCATATGACTGCATATTAGTAAAATATCAGAGCTTACTATCTGAATGTGGTACATTTCAGCATACTGTCAAAAATGTCAATATTGCTGTGAGATTTTCCCTCTATGTGCCTAGGGTTTCTTAGACAAACTGCATAAGTGCATATTTCTGTAGTTGCCTGCTGACAAGGAAGATATATATATTTTAATTAAATGAGATATGTGCAAAGAATTTCAGCAGTTTATAAAACTAATATACCTTCTAACAAGATCACACCAAGTTTACACTACATTGATGATGTGATGGCAGCATAGTTAAAATACTTATACTAGCTATAAATACATATATTAGGATATAGATTTCAAAGTCCAAAGAATGTATTTATGGGAGCTCATTACAATAGCTTTGGATGTATAAACTTTTATTTGATAACTAATAATTATGCGGTCCAGGGGAAAAACAAATGTGTCAAAGTATCAAAGTGAAATTCAAAAAAGTCTGAAGGAGACAGGACTTGGAGTGAGAGGGAAGTAAAATTGCACTGCTCTTTGTCATGGTAATAGTAATGAAGTTGATCAGCAAATGTCAGACAATAGGCAAAGTTACTGAAGTTATAAACTGCTTCCTGCCACAAAGGTTCACATGCCACCCTTAATAGGGATGATTAGACAACTACAAAGCCAGGTTAGTTTTGGTTTTGTATCTCACCAGATACAGTGAGATCTTAGAGAGTAGAGAACTGCAATAACTAATGCCCCAGCACATTTGATAGCAGACAGGCTGAGTAACATTTATTGGATTGCATATTTACTTATTTAGTATCAGCAGTTAGTAGAGTCTCACTCTTTGATATCATAATCTGCTTGCCTTTAAACAGTATGTCTGCTGTTGGTACAGAGCCTCCAAATATCACACATTCACTCATTTAAGGCCCTTGACCCCTAACAGCTAGGGATGGGTAAACCAGTTAAAATCCGTTTCCCGGAATTTCCCACATTTTTTAGACCATATGCGTCCCCCACCCACCAAAATCCATTTGCAGATTGGGCACTAAAAAAAGCTCTGCGGATCAATCAAAATCCGCCATTGGATACAACCCAGACAGAATTGTATTAATTAATTAATCTGCAGTGAGAGAGAGATACTCTAGTGCAGGCCTGCACATCTCGTAAAGTGAGAAGGGCCGAACTGCTCCAAGGAAAAAAAAATTGGGCCGCACGGGTAAAATCATCATCATCACCATCATCATCATCATCATCATCTCTCCTCCAGCACCCCTCATCATCATCCTCATATCTCCCCCAGCACCCTTCATCATCATCCTCATATCTCCCCCAGAACCCCTCACTATCAACCCATCTATCTCTCATACCCCCATCTCTCCCCCTCACCAACACACATAATACTCCCCCTCCACATCAAACACACAATACCCCCCTGCACAGCACACACATCACCCCCCCCCTTCAGACCCCTCCCCCACGGCCTCCGTCCCTCTCCCCCCCCCTCCAACCTCCTCCACTTCTCCTCCCCCCTTGGCACCCTCGCATGTCCCGCGACTCGGGGTCATCCGCGGTCTCCCGCTCGGCCCCCCTTGCCACCTCACATCACCTCCTCCCCCTTGCACCCTCACATCACTCCCCCCCCTGCACCTCACATCACGTCTCCCCCCCTTGCACCCCTCACATCTCCTTCCCCCTCTCCCCACTTGCACCTCACATTACCCCACCTCCCCCCTTGCACCTCAAATAACCCCCCTGTGCACCTCAAATGACCCCCCAGGCACCTCCAAGGACCCCCCCCCGGTGCCACCCTCAAAGTCATCGCCCCCGTGCACCTCAATAGACGCAGGCCTTACCAACACCCCCCGGGTACCATCAAATCACCTCCACTGCCTCAAATCACCCCCGTTGCTACCTTCAAATCACCCCCTTGGCATTCAAAAATCACCCCCATGGCAGCGCAGAAGCACACCCCCGCACCATGCACCTCTCGCCGGCAACCCGCTACCGCCCGCACCGCCAAGCACCCCCCGCACCTCCACGAGCCCGCGGGCCCCCTGGCGCACCCTCACAGCAGCACACCCCCCTCACACCCGTGCGTCCCCCTGCACTCCCTCCAGCACCCCCTACCCCACCTCCCCCCCCGCACCTCACACCACTCCTCATCCTGCCTTTCCCCACGGCACCCACATCACCCATACCCCCTCCCCCCCCCCGCACTCGCACACACCCCACAGGGCCGCACCAACAGAAAATCATGGGGCCCGGGACAAATGGAAAGGAGCATCCCCCCCCCAAACCCAAACCACACACCCCCCCACGAGAACCCATAGGACACATACCACGAAAAAATATCTTTTAGCGCGCCACTTTACTATAACTGTTTTCATCTGTGATACAGAAAAAAAACATTACATGGCAACCTGTTATTTTTTATATCAACAAAGACATGTGAATGCCTGCATGGGTGTTGGTGAGTGGGTGGGTGGGTAAATGACAGTGACTGGGTGGGTGAATGGCGGGTGGGTTGGGGTGAATGGCGGTGCTGGTGGGACGACAGTGACTGGTCGTGAGACCTGAGCTGTTCTGGGAGACATGTGACTGGTGGGAGAACATGGACTGGGTGTGACAGTGACTGGGTGTAGACAGTGACTCCGTGGGTGAGTGACTATGTGGTGACAGGACTGAGACAGGGTAGTGTCCAGTGGATTGGGTGGGGTGACAGTGAACGGATGACACAGTGACTGGGTGACAGTGACTGGGTGGCTGACAGTGTACTGGGTGGGTGAAAGTGACTGGGTGGGCTGACAACGTCGACGGGTGGGGGACAGGACTCGGGTGTCATGACTGGGTTGGCTGACAGTTACTGGGTGACCAGCGTGACTTGACAAATCCTGGGTGCGGTTCACAAGTGACTGGTGCAGGGCTACACAGCGACTGGTGACCAGGGTACCCAAGCGACTGGCCTGAAGTGCACTGATGTGGGTGACACAGTGACCTGGGCTGAGCCCCGGTGCCAGTGACTGGGTGCTGGGTGCCCGGCTTTAAGTGACTGGGTGACAGGGACCTCCCCCCCGGGTGACAGTGACTGGCGTGGTGAGGGACAGTGACTGAGGCTGCCACTGGCGCTGACAGTGACTCCGGAGTGGGTGCAACAGCTAGACCGGGCGGGTGCCAGTGACATGGGTTGGGTGACCAGGTGGTGACAGTGCACCGTACCTTGACCGGGTGGCCTGGCACGCTTTGCCGCCGATACACTCTTCCTCTCCCCCCCCTCTCCCTCCCCTGACCCACCACACCGATATCCTCCCTGCGGCAGCTGCCTGGGACGGGACGGTGACCGCCTTCGGGGGGCTCGTGAGCTCTGGGGGGGGGGGGGGGGCACAGGCTCGGGGGGGTCAACAGAAGCTCGAGCTCTCGCTCTGGTGTGCGCTTTCCCCCTGGATTTTCATCTCCGCGCTTGCTCCCCACGAACCCACCCCGTTCCTCCTGTCTTCGGATTTCAAAGCGGTGGGAAGCAGGCCGCAGGAGGCTGAGCTCTGCGCCCTGCTCACTCTCCCCCTCCGTCCCCCGTTCGGCGGCAGGCAGGAGGGGCGACAGCGGCGCGCCCCCCGCATGAAGGGGGGCTGGTACTCTCCCCTCCTCCACGTTGGGAGCAGCGGCGGCGGGAGCCCAGGGGGGGAGCATCGGGAGGAGAGAGCAGCGGGAGGGAGCAGCGGTGGACCCCCCAGTGGGGACGCTGACCGCAGTGGGGCTGCACCAAAGCCAGTTAGCAACGCCTGCACGCATGCACGCCCGGGACAAAGCGCCGGGGATCAATCTGCCCCCCACCTCGCCCACGTTCCCTCTTTTTTTTTCATTTATTTAATTAACTGGTGCCCGGCCGGAGTCATCGCGGGCCGCACAGAGAAGCCAGGTGGGCCGCATGCGGTCCGCGGGCCGTATGTTGTGCAGGTCTGCTCTAGTGGATTCAACTGTGTCCAGATTTTTTACAATCCAGCCAGGGATTTCTCTCTAAAAAAAATTTTTTTTTAAATCCTAAACTGTGGATATTCCTTTTTGAGACTAATCCATGAACCAAAGGAATTGGCTGATCCAAGGCGGATATAAACCTGCAAAAAAAATAAACGCCAATCTTTAGCAATAACTATGTAAGATATTTGTTTTTGTACTACATAGTTACATGTTAAATAGTAGATACATAGTAGATGAGGTTCAAAAAGACGTATGTCCATCAAGTTCAACCTATGCTAAATTTAGACAACAGATACTTTATCCTATATCTATACTTACTTATTGTTAACAACCAATCATTTTTACCAAACATATTTTACTGTCGCGGCTGAGTTTATTCTTACCTTTGCCTGGTCTCGGCCGCGACAGTAACTGGGCGCGCGCCGGGGTGTCCCGTGCGCGCGCCGAAGCCTCGGAGGAGCGGTCCTCCGATCGGGGCTTCCCCCTCCCCTCTCCGGGTCCGCCGGGTCCCCCGGAACCCCCACCGCCGTCCCCCACATCGCGGGACACCAGGGCTCCCTCGGGGAGCCCTGGGCACGCGTGCATGGGGCGCAGGCACCCGATGAAGCGTGACCGCGCATCCGTGACGCGCGGCACGCCGAGGGGATTTGGCATTTCCCGGCTTGCGGAACTAGCCAACGAAGATTAAAACGTGTCGCCAGTGTATTTGAAATCCTCAGTATCATGATGCTTGAAGCAAAGGCTGCTGATGTTCTCACTTCACTCTCTTGACTACCAATCAAAAGAATGTACATGCCTGCCAAGAAACTCCCAGTATTGTATTGTATGTCTTTATATAGAGCCATTAATGAACATAGCGCTTCACAGTAGTAATACACATGGTAATCAAATAAATAATAGATAATATAAATAACAGGTCATGGGAATAAGTGCATCAGACAAAAAAGTAACATTAAGGAAAAGGAGTCCCTGCTCCGAGGAGCTTACAGTCTAATTGGTATTTAGGGAGAATGTACAGAGACAGTAGGAGGGAGTTCTGGTAAGTGCGTCTGTAGGGGGCCAAGCTATATGTATCAAGTGTCCAGTATAATCCACAGTGCTATTCATATGCTTCTTTAAGCAAGTGTGTCTTAAGGTGGGTCTTAAAGGTGGATAGAGAGGGTGCTAGTCTGGTATTGAAGGGAAGGGTATTCCAGAGGTGCGGGGCAGTAAGTGAGAAAGGTTTAAGGCGGAAGAGGGCTTTAGATACAAAGGGAGTAGAAAGAAGACATCCTTGAGAGGAACGCAAGAGTCGGGATGGTGCATAATGAGAAATTAGGGCTGAGATGTAAAGAGGAGCAGAAGAGTGTAAAGCTTTAAAAGTGAGGAGGAAAATTGAGTGCGAGATGCGGGATTTGATCGGAAGCTAGGAGAGGGATTTCAGGAGGGGAGACGAGGAGACAGATTTAGGAAAGAGTAGAGTGATCCTGGCAGCAGCGTTTAGGATAGATTGTAGGGGAGACAGGTGAGAGGCTGTAAGGCCAGACAGCAAGAGGTTACAGTAATCAAGACGGGTTTTCAGATGAGGGCCTGAGTCAGAGTTTTAGCAGTCGAGCAACAGAGAAACGGGCGTATCTAAGTGATATTGCGGAGGTAAAAGCGTCAGGATTTAGAAACGTTCTGAATGTGAGAGGAGAATGTGAGAGATGCGCTGAGTGTGACCCCTAAGCAGCATGCTTGGGCTTTGGGTGAATGATCATACTTCCAACAGTAATGTGGAAGGAGGGAATAGGGCCAGGTTTTGGAGGAAGTATGAGCAGCTCTGTTTTAGCCATGTTGAGTTTAAGGCGGCGAAGGGCCATCAAGGATGATATAGCAGAGAGACATTCAGAAACTTTGGTTTGTACCGCAGGTGTAAGGTCGGGTGTTGAAAAGTAAATTTGTGTGTCGTCAGCATAGAGGTGATATTTAAACCCAAGAGATGTTATTAGGTCCTCAGTCAACAATGTGATAATGATCCAGTTTTGTTTTTGTTTTCCAATTTGACCGTTTGTTAGTAAGTATGGTACAGTATAATAGAGACAGATCCTAAAAAAGTACAATCTGGATCATTATCATATTGTTAACCTGGAGTTAGTTGACCAACAAGAATGAGGAAACCTACCATGTGCTGTTAGGTGGAACATTTGTATCTTGTCATTCTGGGGCATATCACGAATTTCCTGTTGAAAGCAAAATAAATTATTATCATTATTTTATATGGCATCAATGTAGAAAAAAAGAAAGAAAAATTTTGTTTACGCAATGAAAGAATAAAATTAATAATAAAAAAGACACCTGTTATTATTTATCAGTCTCATATTATTTCGCTGCATCGATTACTGTTCTGAAGCGCTGGATTGCGATATACTGTACAAATTGCCTTATACATACGTACAAAGTCTTCCAGCTGCAAAACGGGGACAACACTTTACGTGTGCACAAAAACTGCTACTGGTTTGTTAAAGAATAAAAACCCTTTTTTTTCACTTTTTACAAATTCTTCAACCTTTTTATCAGTTTTCTGTGTTATTGTCAACTACAAATGCACTTTATGATTTAAAACCTGAAAAAACAGTCAGATTAGAAAATACTTCATCCATAAGCGTTTTCTCGATTCATTTGATTTAAATGGTTTTGCATTTGTAGACAATTTAGACAATATTTTTTTTAAATCTTACGGCATCAAAAGTGGTTCAGCTGGGGGGAAAAAAATGGTACCAGATTCATCAGGGGAAAAAAGTTCTCACTGAAAGTATTGAGATTTTTCTAAGATAAAACTGGTATAGTTTTCACATTAGTTTTGCTCCAGTTTTGCAGTTGGGAAACTTTAATAAATAACCCCTTTAATTGCCTATAAATTATTGTACTTGATTTCAAGAAAGTTTTTGACACCCATCTTCAAAAGAGTTATGTTTTATTATCAGAACACAAAGTGTGTACTTCAACAAGCTCAAATGTTGTAAACACAGTCAAACAGGCGTTGGCTCACATTTAACCCTCTGAATGCCAGAGGGTCTGCGAAACCAGAGTGCAGAATACGATCTCCCCTAGACAATCGAGCAGGTAAATTATGGAGTGCCAGCCCTCATGCCATAGTAGCTACGTCAAACGACACTCAAAGGGTTATGTTAATGGGAGTTAACACCCCTTTGGGTGGATTAACGCATAACAGAGCTTGATGAATCTGGGGTTTAGTGATAGCACATTCTACAGAATAAATCTTATTTATAGCTCCTGGGTGAAGTCGAGGCAAAATCACAAATATTTTTAAACTAAAAAAAGTATTTTTTCTTCACTTTTTGAAGGGCATTGGGATCTATCTACAAAGCATTAGAAATGGAATTGTAGCAAGAAAAACAAGAAATATATTGCACGTGTACGTACTGAAATTTGTTTTTCCTATTGTGCACCGTAAGCGGCAAAAATGTTGGCACAAACACGTATGTACATTATATCTTCTAAAACAATGTGTGTATACGAGCTAAATTAATAGTAGAAACTGCATTAAAATCATATGCCATGTTTAACCTGGTGTACATCGTAAAAAGTCTTTATATTCTTAGCACAGAGTTAGAGATGCTGAGGTAGCTATGTGCTGTATGAACAAGAATACAGTCACACAGATTTAAAATTATGCCGTTTGCAGTATTTGATACATATCCCGCGTCACGCTGAAAAGTTGAGAGTTTTTGTTAAAATGGCCTTTAATAGTAATTTACGGTTTGCATACTGTATCCTAATGTCATTGTACCAATTGATGTAATTTGCAACAACAAGAAATACAATTAGCGGTAACATGAAGCAAACGTTAATGAACCGGCTACTTGATGTACATATAGTTACATAGTTACATAGTTACATGATGTACATATGATACATGGACATTCATTTTTGTGTTCTCATAATTTTCAGCCTACAAATCTTGCAGTAAATGCATGAGAACATTTCAAAACGTAATGGTCGCTGCTTTTGACAGACATTCTAAAGGATAGATTATCTAAATAATTGAATGGCTTAATGCATAACCCACATAACCTGGGTACAGTATAACTACCAATGCTGTGTAACCTGTTGGCTCGCAGGGCCTGAGCCTCTGCCACAGAGAGCCTGAGGCAATATATATATATATATATATGGATTATCTCTTACCAGATGCAGCGCCTCCACCTGCGATGGCTCCCAGCAGAGCAGGAGTTGTTCCTCGCAGGACAATAACACAATACTACTCACACAGTATGTAAAAGAAACAGTAGCTTTATTAGCGGTAACCATAACCTTGCATGTATCATAACCTTTCAGTATTCCTCCTTGAGGAGACGCAATAGATAACGCATCTCGCAGGACGCGACCCTTCACCGTGTTCCCACACCGTGTCCAATGCCCCACACCGCAATCCCCAAATGTGTGTGTATGTGACAGCCCAGCTACTAAGATGAGCAATGTTACAGTTGGTGCACTTTAGTAGATATTACCTGCCGAGCGCTCCTGCGCTCGGGCCCGCAAACAATCTTCGCAAAGGATCCGAAGACATGGACCCGTCGGTGAGATCCTCCGGGGCGATCCCATCCGGATGGCTAATAATGTCTTTGTAGAGGTCTGGTCCCAAACCTCTGATACAATTCTGCAGCAACCTCTGTGTCCCTAACTTGACACACTAACGGTGCAGGGTCCTATTCTAGGGCCTGTCCCTACATTGACTACAAGGTGACTGGGACTCAGGGGCCTATCAGGGCCTGGGGGTATTTGGACTTAGTGTAGAGGCTACTTGCCTCTCTACAACTAGAGCTCCTTCCTCTTCCCCGTCCTGGTCTTCTCTGCCTAGCGTGCTCTAATGCGCAACCTCCTATCCTCTTCTTGCCGAGTTCTTGTCACCCTATTGGCTCCCTGGCATCACCCGGTCTGGCTGAGGCTCATGGGACTTGTAGTCCCCTGCTCTAGGCCTCCTCTGGTTGGTCTGTGCTTCGCGCGCTACCGTAGCCACTCCCTGCACATGCGTAAACTCTCTTCTAGCTCCGTCACCTTCGGGACTCACTGCGCATGCGCGAGTACCAACATGGCAGCCCCTGAACGCTCGGGCCGCCGCAAAGCCTCCTGTGCACCGTAGCGCTCCCTGCACACTCTGCAACCTTCCCTGACTATTCCACTACAGCGGAGGTGAGGATAAACCTGGGGGACCTGGCTACATCTATATAAAGAAAAAAGTATAAGGTGCGCAAAACTGATTTAAAATAGTGTTGCAATGATGTCTATGAGTGCTGCCACAATGTAATGGGTGTACACCACCCCAAAGGAAATACAAAGTACAAAAAAAACACAAAAGGCACAAATCAGAGACACAGGTGCATGGATATACAACACCTGAAGGATAAATACGTGAACAAGCCCTATATTCGAATTCCACAACGAGATGTACCTATAGATGAAAAAGATACCAATATGGTGAAGTACGTTTATGAATAAAATTATTGCGCAAGCAACCGAGGCTACTTACAATGTAGCAGAAATAACAGGCATATCAGTAAAATTCAGTAATATGTGGAATGAAAGAAAACAAGATAGTGCAGATGGTATATGCCAATAGTTAAATAAGTATTAAGGCTCTGATGAGGTTGCACTCAAAAAACTTCCAGATATAAAAGATATGTCAGAGAGTCTTCTCTCTCTGACTGGAGCACTTTTGCAGAGGAATGGTGTGGTCACAGGATACCCCTCAGTGTGTATGGTTTGTAGTCATCAGATATACAATGAGAGAGAAATGCCACAATAGTGTGTAATGTTTCACCAAATGTATTAAAAGATTCAAGATAAACGTAACAAACTCACATTTTCCAACAATATAAAATTCATTAGAGAGAACCGCCGACAGAATGGAGCACTTAGCCAGTAGATGCTGCTGTAAATCCCACTCCCGTCTCAGCCTATCCTTCCGCATGCGTCACTTCCGGATGACGTCACAAGTGAGGGCGGAAGGACACTTTGCCTCTGGGTACAGCTCCGAATGCCCATGCCTCCAAACTCCAGTTCTCCCAAGCACTAACTCTTACTGTTGTGGCCCCTTTTCTTCTCCTACATCCCCGAATTTTTTCGGGGATGTTTTCCGAATGTCACGCACTTTGCCGCGTTCATGCCGCATTCATGGCGAGACAGCGCTAATAGCGCTAATACAATGAAACTGCCCGCGGCGCCTAAAAATACCGGAACATGCCGCATCAAACACTGCATCTGCCCGCGGTTTTAAAAGTCGCGCGGAAATGGCCGCACGAGGCTGAAGGCGGCCGCTACTGTACTCAACGCGTTTCACTCTTTTGCTTTCTCAGGATCTCTTAGTAGATCTCCCTATTTTCTGTTGTATTCAGTACTTTTAACTGTCTTTCAATTTGCTGCAAAGCCTTATTTAAAGGCTATTGGGACTGTTATATCAATCTCAGAATTAAGCCCTGTGGCTAATCTCACCGAGTGAACGGAGCCAGCGGTATCCCCGTTTAGGGGAGTGACGTCACCATCAGAGGACCTACGCAACTGCTGATTACAGCTGAGCAGTGACGCTTCCGCGTCCAAGGTAAGTTCCGATGTCCATTCTAATTGAACATGACTCCAATACCTTCAAAGAGGTCTCTCTAGAAATAGAGGAGATTTATAAGAGTCTTGACCCAAATGACTTGCAATTTGTCAAAACCATTGAGGAGGATATTGTTAAATACGAGATTGAAATTACAGATATTAAGAAAGTAAAATTTAACCGTGACTCTGTTGATTATCAAACAGACAAAGTATACAACTGGCAGCACGGTAAGAGAACAACAAAGAAATCAAGACCCCGGAATGTAATCAATCCGTCTGTTGTATCTGGTGCAACATCAACAGATATCGACTCGTCGGATTATGAATCTAGGCAGTCAGTGGAAGGCGATGCCGGTCCTTCAACCTCTTTTTTAGGACAAAGCCACGGACAAGATCAAGCGCAAGGAGGACGAGACGTGGGAAATCGTCAATTACGAGACAGAATCCGATATGGATACAGAGGCAAAAAGAGAAGGGGCAATCATGCCAAGTGGTGAGTGATGAACTTACTATTATTAATCTTTCTGATGTGGTCCTTACCGAAGAACAATTATTTGTTCTTAGGAAAGGACTATCCTTTTCTCCCACATATCACATCAATAAGTTCGATTGGATAAAGGATTTGAATCTTTTTTGCCGAAAGCTGCTTCTTACAAAGCATTTTAATAAAGATTCGGGCAATGGGATAAGCAGCCATGATAGTGAAGAAGTTCTTAACACACAAGAGCGTGAATTAATACAGGATTTGGTTTCTCAATCATTGCCCAATACTAGGACAGGTAATGAGTTAAGTTTGGTGTCTAACTTTAAACCAAAATCTACTTTCTGTCCTCCTATTCAAACGAATTCGTGCATAGAGATCTTTGCGAATCTTGTCACAGAGGATATACTTAACTTACCTAAAAATACAGGGTCAAATAATTTATCAAGTATACAATGGAGAGCCCTCCAAGATCTATGTGGCATGTCAAATGTGGAAATTAAACCTGCAGACAAAGGTGGCAATGTGGTGATCTGGCCAAAATCACAATATGAAAAGGAGGTCTTCAGACAGTTGAGGGATATCAAGTGCTATTCTCACAGGGTACAATCACAGCATCCATCTGTCAAGGTCTGAAGACCAAATTCCCAGTATCACCCACCTTCTATATGCTACCGAAGGTTCATAAACACCCCCAAAATCCACCGGGCAGGCCCATTGTAGCAGGGATTGGTGGTATGAGTGAACCAATCAGCCGTTTTATTGACACCTTCCTATATCCTATATTTGAGACGTTGCCCACATTTTTGCGTGACACTATGGATGTGTTATCCAGATTGGACGAGATTGTTGTAGATGACAGTGTGATTTTAGCAACTTGTGATGTTGAGGCATTGTATACCTCCATTCATCACAAAGATGGATTGGAAGCATCTCATAACTTCCTTACTATGACAACTTTGACAAAACCGCTGATAGAATTTTTGATGCAGCTGATGTCATACACCCTGACGCATAACTATTTCCTATTTAAGAACAAGTTTTACTTGCAGCTAAGGGGGACAGCAATGGGGGCAGCATGTGCCCCCGCATATGCAAATCTCTTTTTAGGTTGGTGGGAACGAGAGGTGGTTTTCTCTGAGGCTAACAGTACTATGACTGATCGGGTACTGTTGTGGTTGAGATACATCGACGATGTCTTGATCCTCTGGCAGGGCAGTGCGGAGGATTTTGAACGATTTGTCGCTGTGCTCAACCACAACAGTCTCAACATTAAGTTAACATCTAAATTTAATCCCACCTCAATCGATTTTTTAGATCTCTGCATTAAGATTGAGAGTAATGGGCATCTTAGTACTGATATTTTCAGGAAAGAGACTGCCACCAACGCTATCCTGCACGCCTCAAGCTCCCACCTTTCCCACCAAATCGCTGGAGTCCTTACTGGTGAATTTATTCGCCTAAAGCGCAACTGCTCTGATCCCCTTATCTATGAATCAAGAGCAGTAGAAATGAAACATAGATTCAGCAATCGAGGATATAGCCAATCTATTATCAAGAAAGGATATGAACGTAGCAAAGGTATGAGCCGGGTATCTCTTTTGAAACCAAAACCAAAACAACAAGATTCCAATAAAATATGATTCATAGGCACGTACAATCAACAATGGAATCAGGTACGTGAAATCCTTCAAAAACATTGGCCCATTCTTATGATTGATTCAGATCTTAAACATAAACTAGGCCCTAAAGTGGAACTTACAAGCAGAAGATCACCAAATTTAAGGGACAAATTGGTCCACAGCCACTACACTATACCCAGTACAACTACATTTCTGTCTACTTTTGACAAGAAGGGTTTTTTTAAATGTGGTGGCTGTCCTGCTTGCAAGTTTACTAAACCAACATCCACTTTTAAGGATAGTAAGGGCATAAATGAGTTTACAATAAAGCAATTTCTGAATTGTCGATCAAAAGGAGTAATCTACTGCCTAATGTGTCCCTGCAATAAGATATACGTAGGCATGACAACTAGGGAAGTACGTGTTAGGATAATGGAACATAGTAGGAATATCAAAACAGCTAAAAGGGACCTAGAATCATTCAAGAACATCACTATGGTAGCCAAACATTTTTTGCAGGAACATAACGCGGATAATTCGCTTCTCTCTGCATTTGCTATAGAGCGTGTCTCCCTGGGAATACGCGGGGGAGACTTTGAGAGAACACTCTTACAACATGAATGCAGGTGGATTGTCACGTTAGGTTCAATGCTCCCAAATGGTCTTAACGACTATTTGGGTTTCTCTATGTTCCTATAATGTGACCTGTTTATTCCATCATCTATTGTTTCTGTTTTTATTGCATGATAAACCATCATCTTGTCTTCCAATTATAGGTGATACTGCAGAGTCCTCATGGAAACAATTAAGTAACAGTTTATATCTGACTTTTTTATATATATACTTTTTATGGGGGTTTCCGGTTTAAAGGAATTAGGTTTTGATTGTTTTTTATGATTAAGTTATTAACAGTCTTGACAGTTTTCCCCATATACCGTCCTCATTTTATTTATGTGTGCAGATATTTTCGTTTAATTAACATTTTTTATTACTTTTTTGTTTCCTAACTGCAATATTAATGATTTGCTCTACCTAGGATGTGGGATGTTTTGGAAGAATTGCTTTAATCTTCGTCTCTTCTCTTTTCTCATCATCATAGATCAGCCTCTATCCTTTATATGCAGGTTACCTCTGTACTTGCTTAGGATGCCATAATATTGTCTTGATATTACACGACTCCCCCTATATGTATGAATATCTACCTACAAAAGATCAGGATACCAACCAATTAATAAGGATATCTTTAAGGATGAAGTTCCCATTACAAATGCACCAAAAACATGCTTCAATGTGTGGTTATTGCGTTGGGATCTAAAGGCCTGATGAAGATATAAAGGATGCTGCTTCTGTTATCGAAAGTGGGTCTATTGTTCTGCTGTGATTCCCTGCATGAGGCGTCTGGGCATTTAAACACTTATTGCCCATGCGCGAGGACTTGTCTTTACAAATCTGTCCGACAAATATCAGAACCCTTCTGAAGGCTACTTTACCTTCTCAAAGATGGCCGCCGCAATAAAGCAATATATATTGCGCATGTGCGGGAAGTAAGGGACAATTCTCGTGTGATCCTCCATTTGTTCGCTACAGATGATGACGTCAGTAATGGCAAATGTAAATACCATAACAAAGATGGCGGGCGCAACAGTCACATTGCAATGCGCATGTGGGGAGCATCATGTACAACTCTCGCGAGAATTTGTGAAGACACCTTGCTTCAGGAAGTGTACACTGGGAACATGATGTAAACTCACGATCCAAAACATCTATATACAGCTGCCAGACCCCACTGATACTAATCACCAGCACTAATCACCAAAGCAATTGATTGCATGTGTTAAATGTGGCGTTTTGGTGCGAATTTTGTAATTGTTTGCAACCTATTTAAATGCTCCTGCAACTCAGCCTTAGCACCACTCGTGAGGAAGCCTTTGTGGGCGAAACGCGTTAGTGGGTTAATTTTAATTTTTGCTGCTGTTGACCCTGCCTGCCTTTGTCTCATTTTGGACTTTCACAATGTCCTACATGTTTGGACTTTATCAGTGGACTGTGCTGTGCTGATCTATGATTGCAGTACCTCTACATCAAGGAGCTGAGTATCACTGTTTATTCCATCTCTCCCTTTTTTGTTTCCCATTTGCTTTCATTTATGTTTTTGGGTCACTAAATATACTCATTTATAGGTCTCCCCTGCTCTTGCCTTACCTGAGTTGCAAGAGGCTACTAATTTTCTATTGACATTTTTACTGCTATCAGCACAACACTCATGTTATTTTTTTTGTGTATTATTTTTTTATGTTTTTCTTTGTAGACCTATGATGTTTTTCAGCCCCTCATACATGTGGTGACCGGCCGGTCTGTATTGCTTCATTGCGGGAATTTCTGTTCCCTCAGTGAGCGAGTATCTTAAGGGCATCATCTTTCATATTTTTGGGTCTATTATATTGTGTTGTATTTTATATATTTTTTTGTTTTTTTCTGTCCACTTATTTTTCATATTTTTAGTCAGGCAGGCTCTCCAGTTAGTTGTTTGTATGTCTGTTATTTTTTGGATTCAATTAAAGTACCTTTTCTATTTTTGCAAACATTTGTCTGAGTGCTACTTTAGAGGTTTTCTTTTTTTGTGTTTACATATTCATTTTTTTCCTCTAGCACCACCTACAGCTTATACTTTTGCTACAACTTTTTCAGATATATTTTTCTGATTTAGGTAGGTTTTGACTTTGCACTATTTATTGGTAGTGATGCGGTATTCGCTTTTCTGTGTATGATATATATATATATATATATATATATATATATATACTGCTGCGGCAGCTTTTATTCTTACAAATCACCGGCTTCAACCTGGCATGTTCCTGGAATGCCACGCTGTTCACCTGGAGCATGCCGGGCTCCTTTTTCCTTCCCAGCCAGGTGCATGCCAGGCTGACGCGCGGTTGATGTGTTAATTGATAATGGTTAAGGATTTACTAGGCTGCAATGCTTCGCGTGTCCGCCAGATGGCATAAATTCATGACTTGTAATGCGCCGAATCAGTAATGTGTCGGATTGCAGGTGTTTCGTTTAAAAAAGATACTGTACCACAGTGTGTCATTGTAACTTGGCCTTGGCCTTGAGACTGTAGGAAGAGTTGCCAAAATGTATCAATTTAGGCTTTTAATATTAAAGAAAGACAAAGACCAGTTTCAGTTTGTGTTACACTATTCTGCAGAGACCCACCATGAGTGTTCAAGTGCAGCCCGCTTTCCAAAAACCTGACAGAAGTTACGCGTATTTGATATGGGCTGCGATTAATGCAACAGAGGATAAGATGGCAACAGTTGCTCAAATTTATCAGTATTTTATCGAAAAATATGACTTTTACAAATTTTCGCCATCTCCTCATACGTGGAAGCGTGCAGTAAGGAAAAGGTTATGCAGTGACCCCTGTTTTCACCGTATTGAGCCCGAATTTGTTGGAGGGTATTGGTGTGTGTCACCGGATTTTTCCCGTATCTATGATCATGGAGGCGGCAAAAAACAAAGGGTCGTGTTAAAACCAACTAAGAAGCAACAGTCGCTGCCAAGCAATGCACCAGCATCAGCACTGGCTTCCAATGACGGTCCCACTGTCAGTGAACACCCTGAGTCTGAAAGAGACAAAAAAACAAGGCGCACAACGCACATAGTGAAGTACAATAAAAATAAAAGTTTACTTGTAAAAATATATATATTCTGCGTACATCAATAGAGTATCGTAACTCGTGGTTACTTCTTCAGGGAATGTATGCAGATGGGGGGGAGTTTACACATATATATACACCCACTAATTACTCAATTAGATTTCATGGTGTCAAGTTGCTGCTCAAAACATTAAAGGTGCAGTGACTAGCTCATTCAAAAAGCTGCAATACAATGATGTCAAATGAAAAAACAAAATGTCTAGTACAATCTTTATACATTCAACAATAAAATACAATTCATAAAAACAGATATATATCCTAAAATCGAACAGTGAGTATCTGAAAGAGATACCTTCTATAAGGTATTGGATAAAGATCCCACAAGTGAGTTCACTAACCTTTTGAAGGACCTTCTAGATAAGGCTCTCTTTGATACTGTGATTACACAAGCGGAATTTGACTTTTTGTTTAATGTCTCTCCCACAATACCAGTGTTTTATCATTTGCCCAAAGTTCATAAATGTATTTCCAACCCACCCGGCCGTCCCATTATTTCGGGAATAGACTCCCTAACTGCGAATCTTTCGCAATATGTAGATTTTTTTCTACAAATATATGTTACTCAATTACCTTCCTATCTAAAAGATACATCCTCAGTTCTTCTTACATTTCAAGACTTTGAGTGGAAGAGTACATATAAATGGATCACGTGTGACGTCCAAGCACTCTACACACATATACCACACGATAAAGGACTGCAGGCAGTGAAATTTTTTCTAGAAACAGACAGCACTCTACATCACCTCAATATTGAGTTCATCTTGAAATCCATTGAATTCATACTGACCCATAATTATTTAATCATATATCTGATTTTCCTAAATTCACCTACAGGAGGGCCAAAAATTTAAAAAATGCACTAGCACCCAGTGATGTGGGCTCTGCCCGCATAAAGCCAATTACAAAAATCTGGCTTGGGGATAAACCCCTAGGAAATTATCAATGTGGGAAGTGCTCTATTTGTAGGTATGTACATCCAGAGAAAAAAACTTTTAAATCCTTTACAACAAATGAAATCTTTGCTATTGACTCTTTTATAAATTGTAATACGACCCATGTGGTGTACATGATTAATTGTGAATGCGGCCTACAATAGGTATCAAAGTGGTCCCTAGGGCAAGAAGGGGAGGAGATAGAACTAAGAGTCTCTCATACCAAGAAACATTCTGGATTTATCAACTTAACTCCCTATCCCCTAAGGGGTTAAATGAAGATATAGATATCTGATCTTTGTACTAGTTGTGTTTTTCTGCTCCTGTTTATATATGCTGAATTGCAACGAATCATGCATGTCTTTAAACTTGTTTTATCTCTTTCAGATACTCACTGTTCGATTTTAGGATATATATCTGTTTTTATGAATTGTATTTTATTGTTGAATGTATAAAGATTGTACTAGACATTTTGTTTTTTCATTTGACATCATTGTATTGCAGCTTTTTGAATGAGCTAGTCACTGCACCTTTAATGTTTTGAGCAGCAACTTGACACCATGAAATCTAATTGATTAATTAGTGGGTGTATATATATGTGTAAACCCCCCCCCCCCCATCTGCATACATTCCCTGAAGAAGTAACCACGAGTTACGATACTCTATTGATGTACGCAGAATATATATATTTTTACAAGTAAACTTATATTTTTATTGTACTTCACTATGTGCGTTGTGCGCCTTGTTTTTTTGTCTCTTCCATAGCTCTAGGGGTGCTGGGACACCCCCAAGAAGGGCTGCAGATGCATCATATGTGACTTATCCACATTCAAGGTTGAATTTTTCTGATTATAATATCACTGTGCACTGCATATTGCTTATTGTGTTTCACTAATTATTAGCTGCGCACCAATCACTTATTTGTTCACCCTGAGTCTGAGCCTGAGGCTGAGCTGGATTTGGCGTGCAGTTTTGATGAAGCTTGCATGTACCTAAGCGATTTCCAGCCTCACCTGCTGACTACAGGTGGACTAGTCCCGCTGCCAACTATCGACGTGGATGATGAAGAAAGCTGGACTGGCAGTGGACCGGTGCCGGCGCAAGCTGAATGGGAAATTCAATGGTGAGTACTGTCTTGTTGCCGTATTATTTAGGTGGGGCTGGCTGGGTACTTCTTTAGGGGGCTGACCATTACTGTACTGTACTGTACATTAAAACTTTTCTTTTTGTTTTTTCTCAGAAAATAAAACGGCTAATGGGGGGATTTCGATGGATAATATTGTACTGTATGCTGATGTTTTCCGGACGTACATTATACTGTGTAATAAACCCTGAATAAATAAAACTATGCATTTATTCTACATATTCAGTATCGTTTCATTATGTGTCTTCCACAGTATACTGTACAGTGGTATACAGTGCCTAACATCTATGGGCAAAAATAATTTTATTCCTAGGTGCCCTAGAACAGAAGTTCCCACGCCAATTGCCCGTGAACTTGACCGCGGCCCTAAGTAGTTCCCACGCCAATTGCGCGAATATAATGTAAAATAACCCGTTCTGTGGGTCTGAGCGGGTTGAAATTTACCTGGTCCTCATGCAGGTGGACCCTTGCCATAGTGGCAAAATATCAGCCTCCCAAGACCCCCGGAACCGGAGGTACCAAAAGACAGTTTAAAAGCACATTACCAAAGTGGCTTTTTTTCTGCCATTCAAGTCAATGGCAGAAACCTAAACTTTAACATCACCCTGACTCCGTTCTGTTGCCACGAGAGGGTCGCAATTTGCCATGCAATCCTGCCGCAACTAGGACTATATGGTCACCGAATTTGAGCCCTCTAGGTCAAACAGAAACGGAGTTGTGGGTTCCAGGTTTCTGCTCATTCTGACTTAGCCGGTTCAAAGCTTTCTCCGCCATTGCACTCAATGGTAGGACCCTCCTCGCCAACGTGACCCTTTCTCACCGCCATTACTGCTGGGACCCTGTTGGGGTCAAGTGAGGAGGTTCCTAACATCTAGGGGCAAAATGAATTTTATTTCTAGGTGCCCTAGAACAGAAGTTCCCACGCCAATTGACCTAGTTCCTACGCCAATTGCGCGACCAGCCAGTTAAAAAACAGTGCAGCAAGCCTCTACAGTATATTTGTTACACTGGCAAAGGAGCAAATAGAAACAATGTGAGGCAATTCAACATGGTCTTTTATTGGTGGAGTCAGTACAAAAACATTTATTTACAATATTGAAACATTTAAAGTGCACAGCAATTCTAACCATCAACACACAATAATACATTCTGCAGCCTTTCTTAAATTCTTCTGCCACAAAACATTTTTGGTGCATGGGGCACAGGGAGTTAAAGTGACATGCTTTTTATGTACTGTATTTGGGGGTTGTCTTTGGGGGTTTATTCATCAAATTATTATGATGAACTGCCTTTTGAAATGACACTGCTGTTAACTATTTCAGCCACACACCTCCAGAGTTTTCAATCCCTCCCTAGCCAAGCGTCAATCGGCTGAGTCACCCTAGCCTACCATCCCCCTCTCTCCACTGGGTCGTTGATCTTCTGCATATTGCCATTGTGTTCTTAATCCGCCCATAGCCGAGCTACAAACACTCAGCACTCCTGCCTCTAATCACACCATCCCCCTCCCCCAACCCTTAGAGGCCTGTTGTTTGAACGGTAATGCTTTGAAAACTCCCCTCTCGAATTTGAAATGTAAATCTGATGTGCACAGCACTGTGAGAATTGAGAGTACACTGATACAGTATTTCATCAGGATGTGAAAATATTTGTCAGTCACTATGGTTTACAGTCACATGTTTTTAATACAATACAGTACATTCTTTAATATCTTTAAAATAAAAATATATAAATCCTGTATACAGTATACTGTAAGTACATATAATGTAAAATAACCCGTTCTGTGTGTCTGAGCGGGTTGAAATTTACCTGGTCCTCATGCGGCTGGACCCTTGCCATAGTGGCAAAATATCAGCCTTCCAAGACCCCCGAAACCAGAGATACAAAAAGACAGTTTAAAAGCACATTACCAAAGTGGCTTTTTTTCTGCCATGCATGTCAATGGCAAAAACCTGAAATTTAACATCACCCTGACTCCGTTCTGTTGCTACGAGAGGGTCGCAATTTGCCATGCAATCCTGCCGCAACTAGGACTACATGGTCACCGAATTTGAGCCCTCTAGGTCGAACAGAAACGGAGTTGTGGGTTCCAGGTTTCTGCTCATTCTGACTTAGCCGGTTCAAAGCTTTCTCCGCCATTGCGCTCAATGGTAGGACCCTCCTCGCTGGCGTGACCCTTTCTCGCCGCCATTACTGCTGGGACCCTGTTGGGGTCAAGTGAGGAGGTTCCTAACATCTAGGGGCAAAATTAATTTTATTTCTAGGTGCCCTAGAACAGAAGTTCCCACGCCAATTGACCTAGTTCTCACGCCAATTGCCGTAGTTCCTACGCCAATTGCGCGACCAGCCAGTTAAAAAACAGTGCAGCAAGCCTCTACATTTGTTACACTGGCAAAGGAGCAAATGGAAACAATGTGAGGCAATTCAACATGGTCTTTTATTGGTGGAGTCCGTACAAAAACATTTATTTACAATATTGAAACATTTCAAGTGCACAGCAATTCTAACCATCAACACACAATAATACATTCTGCAGCCTTTATTAAATTCTTTTGCCACAAAACATTTTTGGTGCATGGGGCAAAGGGAGTTAAAATGACATTTTAAGTAACATCTCCTTTATTAAAGAAACCCAGTACTGTATACAGTACAGTACAGTGGGATGGTGCGCAACACTATCAGTCAGACCTGCACCAGTTCAGTCCTAGAGGGCAGCAAACAGTGCAGGTTTTCAGGGCAACATTGAAAACCGTGCCTGTTTGCGGCCCTCAGGGACTGGAGTTGTGCATGTCCTGTGAAAAAAAAAACACAACAACATCTCCTTTGTTTAAGTACAGCAGGTACTGTAGGGCAAAACATGTAGAGTACAATACAGTTCAGCACAACAGTATGGTCTCACTGACAGTCCTCCACATTGTCCATCCATGGCCGATTCCTTGCATGGCGCAAAACGCCATTAATTCAGTCTCTAACACCTTTCATTACAGGATCTGTAACTGTATAAAAGCGCCGCAATTCTTCCACAATGTTTTTCCTTAAGTTGGCAGGAAGGGCCTTTTTTACGTGATTCCCATCATAGTTCACTTTGAACACCCACTCGCAGTACAACGTGTAGGGAACATGGTGCTTAAAAATGATCAAGGCATACTTGTGGGGTACACCAGCACTCATCATCCTATACTTCTCCCTAAGCGCCGCTGTCAGATCGCGCAGGGTGATGTCGGGCACTGTTTCGATGCGAGCGGGTGTAGGTCTTTTGGGAGCGGGTGTGCTTGTGGCGACGGGCGATGGTAGGATGTCTGGGAGGAAGCTTTCCTCGAGTCGTGGTCGCCGTGTTGTCTCCTGGCGTGGTCTTGACGGGGTTGTCATGTCCTCCTCAACGGCATACATCAACAGCGTACACTACATCTTGTGGTGGAAGGGGGGGCGCTTGGTGATGGAAGGAGGTCGAAGGTCACATTCATCACATCCATGTCACCCTCCTGCTCCGGCGTCGGGGAAACAGGGGCATTAGCACCGAGCAAATAATGTATGCCCGCAATGTCAGCCTCTATCTTCTCCATCCGTTGATCCATCCGTTGCTCCATTTGTAGCATCCGTTGCTCCACATT
>WSYH01004125.1:0-56968 GCA_036426205.1 Ascaphus truei
ATTATATTCTAACTAAAACATCAGGAAATTGACAACACAAAAGTATCGTAGTAATATCCTGACCAGGAAGAAAGGAAATGCAATTTGGCAGAAACTGAGTGTATTTAGGAATTATATTTCAGTAAAAGGCTGACTACAGAATCTTAACTAGTTATGACCAGACAAAATGGAAGCTTAACATGAGTGCAGATTCTGGCCTGACCTACTGGTCCTAACAAGTATACTGTGTAATAAACCCGAAAAAATTAAGTATGCATTTATTCTACATGTATTACAGTACATACAGTATGTGTCTTATATACAGTACCAGTACATACAGTCCTGTACAGTACACTATGTGTCTTCTATTTTTTTAATACTCTTGTACAGTATCAAAGGAGCCAATGGAACAATTTAAAACAAATCAACATGTTCTTTTATTGGTGGATTAAGTACAAAAACATTTATTTACAAATACTGTACAATGTAAAATCATTTTAATTGCACAGCAATTCAAAACATCAACAGGTCTATGGTTTACTGCTAGTGAAAACATTTATGTACAAAAAGTAAAAACATTTACAGCACCTGTTATTAAAAAAAACTCTTTATTCATAAAATATACAAAACAAAACATCTCCTTTATTTAAGTTCAGCAGGTCAAAACATTTACAGCAGTCAGTCAGGCCTGCACAACTCCAGTCCTCGAGGGCCACAAACAGGCCCGGTTTCCAGGACAACCTTGAAAACTGGGCCTGTTTGCGGCCCTCGGGGACTGGAATTGTGCAGGTCTTGTGTACAGTGTATAAAAACATTTATTTATTAATACAAGTTAAAACACACAACATCTCCTTTATTTAAGTACAGCAGGTCAAAACATGTACAGTACAGCACAACAGTATGGTCTTACCTGTTATTAAAAAAAATCTTTATTCATAAAATATACAAAACAAAACATCTCCTTTATTTAAGTACAGCAGGTCAAAACATTTACAGTGGGATAGTGTGCAGAACAGTCAGTCAGGCCTGCACCACTACAGTCCTCGAGGGCAGCAAAGAGGCCCAGTTTTCAGGGTAACCTTTGAAAACCGGGCCTGTTTGCGGCCCTCAGGGACTGGAACAAAACATTTACAAAACATTTTCAACAGTTGAACACTCACTCAAATGCGTACCCAACCAGATTGTCCTTCCATGGCCGATGCCTTGCATGGCGCAAAATGCCATTAATGCAGTCTCGAACGCCTTTCATTACAGGATCTGTAATTGAAAAATAGCGCCGCAATTCATCCAGAATGGTCTTTCTTAAATTTTCAGGAAGCGCCTTTTTTAGGCGATTTCCTTCGTAGTTCACTTTGAAGGCCCATTCTCAGTACAACAAGTAGGACACATGGTCCTTAAAAAGTAACAAGGCATACTTGTGGGGTGCACCAGCACTCATCACCCTATACTTCTCCCTGAGTGCCGGTGGCATATCGCGCAGGCTGATGTCGGGCACCGTATCGATGTGAGCGAATGTAGGTCTTCTGTGAGCGGGTGTGCTTGTGGCGGGCGGGTGAGGGTAGGTTGTCTGGGAGGAAGCTTTCCTCCTGTCTTGGTTGCCGTGTTGTCTCCTGGCGTGGTCTTGACGGGGTTGTCATGTTATCCTCCTCCTCAACGGCATACATGTACACAAAATCTTCTTGGGTAGGGGGTGCGCTTGGTGATGGAAGGTGGTCGATGCTCCCATTCATCACATCCATGCCACCCTCCTGGTCTGGCGTCGGGGAAACAGGGGCATGAACACCGAGCAAATGATGTATCCCCGCTATGTCAGCCTCTATCTTCTCCATCCGTCGATCCATCCGTTGATCCATATTTAGCATCCGTTGCTCCATATTTAGCATGGTCTCCAGAAGCAGATCTATCTTTGCCAGCACAATAGAGTTCCCGGGGATATCCACACTTATCCCATTCAGCATCCGGTCTAACGAGCTGCTTCTTGTACATGGTGTGCTGTGCACATCTGGGTGGATGGGTGCTATGGAGGATGAGATGGGGGTTCCATGGAGAGAAGCGACAGCGTCGTCGAAGAAGGGTGGAGGAGGTGACCTGTGGATATCCGGGAGAGGAGAAGCGGCAGCATCATCAAAGAGGGATGGAGAAAGTGACCCGTGGATTTCAGAGGCACCAGCGGCAGCGGCGTCAAATAGAACTGGCGAAGATGGCCTGTGGGTTTCCGGGAGGGCGGCGGCAGAGTCGAGGACGAGTAGTGGAGAAGACGGGCTGAAGATTTCCGGGACAGCGGCGGCAGAGTCGTCGAAGCGTATGGGAGGAAGTGGTCTGCGGGTTCGATGGGTTGGCTGCCATTTGTTATGCGTGGAGTGTACATCACCGTATTTCTTCTTGACATAATAAGGCTGACATCTATTAAAACCAATAGCCTTTGGGGTCAGCAGAAGGTTTTCTTTATTGGCCTTAGCCTGTCGCTTTGGCCTTGGCGTGGAAACGGCTTCCGCCTTTCGCTTTTTCTGCATGACAGGCACGGCAGAGGCGAGTGGGTTCCTGCGTCCATAGAATCGGGGTTGATCCACGGAAGCAGATGGCATAATGCAGTATCTGGACAAGGGAAAGTTCAGATAAAGATCATCGAGTGGTTTGCTGTGCAAAGTGTGTAACCTTTTATGCATGGCAACGAGGTACAGGTGTTGAAAGTGGGCGTACTCTAATGTGAGTCATTAACGTATAAATACACCATCCATTTTGTGGATTCACTGCACATTGAATACACATCGACTAAACATCGAATATACATTCTTGTGTTTGTATTTCTTTGTACTCGCAGCAACGCCTGTTAAAAAGATTTCCAAGGTGCACAGCATGCGAATTAAGGAGATGTACATGAGCGGACACCGAATTGCTGCTATCCAACGCTGGTTAGCTACTTCTGGCCTCGTTGTGCCAGCAACCACCATGAGCTATCATGCACACGGAAAAAGCAGAGAACGCAAAAGGACACCAACGGTAACTAACGCGTAAGTATATTTATATAACTACATGTATTTATTTTTTTATAAAATATTGTACTGTAGATCTACTAGTGTA
This sequence comes from Ascaphus truei, assembly GCA_036426205.1. Taxonomy (NCBI): domain Eukaryota; kingdom Metazoa; phylum Chordata; class Amphibia; order Anura; family Ascaphidae; genus Ascaphus; species Ascaphus truei. The sequence continues at coordinate 3,061 of WSYH01004125.1, forward strand.
CTGTAATAGTGTACTGTAGATCTACTGTATCTAATTTTATAGTTATTTCGGTATATTTATATAACAACAGAATATACTGTATATTGTTTATATTGATGCATATTAATAGAACAATATATTGTGTACTGTATATCTACTGTATCTAATTTTATAGTTATTTCGGTAGATTTATATTACAACAGTATATATATTTTTTATATTGCTGCATATTAATAGAACAATATATTGTGTACTGTAGATCTACTGTATCTAATATTTTTGTGATTTCGGTATATCTATATTACAACAGTATACAGTATATATTTTTTATATTGCATATTAATAGAACAATATATTGTGTACTGTAGATCTACTGTATCTAATATTTTATTATTTCGGTATATTTATATTACAACAGTATATATATTTTTTATATTGCTGCATATTTATAGAACAATATCTCATTGTATACTATTTTCACACCAAATGATGTGCTGTGCTTGTGACCTACTGCACTGTAACTTACCGGATTTTTTTCTGTACATTGTAGGGAGACAACTCTTCTGGTCGACAAAATAAGTGAGGAGAATGATGAGAAAAGAGTGCATTAAGGGTCAGATACACTCTGCAGGAAAATCACAATCTGACTGTATCCGAGACCAGCATAAAGAAGATGAGACGCAGAATTGGATGGAAATATGGACGTGTGAGGTTAGTACTGGACAGTATAGGAGGTTAAAGTGTTGTTTAATAAACTGTACTGTAGCGCTAAAATGATTTATTCCTTGTCATTACAGAGCGTACCCCGTGATAAGGGACGTAAACAAAATCAAAAGAGTGGTCCAGGCCAAGGCATGGATCGACAGTGGGGAAACTTTCCAGGATTGCATCTTCACTGACGAGTCTACTGTATCGCTGGAGCGATTTGCCACCTTTGCATTCCAGAAAAAAGGTTGCAAATCTATGAAGCCGCGGCCAAAATACCCAGTGAAGATGCATGTGTGGGGTGCCATCTCTAGGCGTGGACCAGGATGCATTGTCATCTTTGAAGGTAAAATATATTAAATATAATGTAGCCTTATGCACTGTACTGTACTAGTGTGCAGTTTTTTGAGCACTTTTCTTTTCTTGTTATAGGAATCATGAATAAAGCTTTCTTCCAAGACAAAATTGTCCCTGAGATAGTGGAATACATCACACGTGAGTTCCCGGATGGTCACCATTTCTACCAGGACAATGATCCGAAGCACACCACATCAACAGCGCATATCCTTGAGTGCGGTATCAACTGGGTGAAGACGCCAGTGCGGTAACCGTGTCTCATATTTTTCCCACTGTTTTTACTGTGTACTGTATCTCTTAAACTAATTGTCCTTTTTTTCCAATGACAGATCGCCAGACTTCAATCCGATCGAAATGGCATGGCATCAGCTGAAGGACCATATCCGGAAAGTGGTGAAACCATCCAAAAAGGATGAGTTGGCGAAAGGCATACTGAGTTTTTGGAACGATGTACTCACCGTGGAACGCTGCAATAAATATATTGACCATATTGCGACAGTGTTGCCCATTAGGATCGCACGTAATGGGCAAGCATTAGGAAAGTAGTACTGTACTGTAGTATTGTAAGTACAGTATGATACAGGTAAGTATGGCACATATTTTTTCTTTCCTAATAGTCAGAGTATACAGTAGTTCCAGTATAGACTAGTTTGACAGTACTAACTGCATACACAATGCCATAATGCCATAATACAGTATGCACCTACAGTACAGTAACTGCTCAATTTTTTTCATTCCAGAGAGAGCAGCACCAGCCACCTGGTTACATAGTATTTAACAGTAGTCAGAGTATACAGTAGTTCCAGTATAGACTAGTTTGACAGTACTAACTGCCTACTTTAGTCCAATGTGGAGTAGCTACTGTATACAGTACACAATGCCATAATACAGTATGCACCTAACTGCTCAATTTTTTTCTTTCCAGAGAAAGCAGCACCAGCCATCTACTGTAGTACTACACATCACACAATGCCATAATACAGTACGCACATAACTGCACTCATTTTTTGTTTTCTTGTCTTTACAGGAAAAAAGGATGGACTGGGGGAGAGGGGGGTGTTGTGTACAGTCTAATCTGTTTGTACAGTCAAGTGTACAGGATATATAAACAGCAGTAATGATGTACACAAAACCTCTCCTCTCTCAATGAACTACTGTACTGTACACAGAATGAGGAAGAAGATAAAGACGGAAAAAATTATATTACTATATATATATATTATAAATGATATATTATTAAATAATATTATTATAAATGTGCATTATTCATGTTTATCCATGTTTTATAAATGTTTTATAAATGTTTATCCAATTTCAATCTGCCAGAAGAACTTAATAAAGACTGCATTATGTATTATTCATGATTATTTTTATATTTGTATTTTTTGGTTCCTGATAAAATAAAATAAATATTTATTTACATTCCTGCTAATCATAATCATTGACAACCCCCTACACCAAATAAAAAGAATGAATGACAAAACAACATGAATCAGTTAATGTTTTTTTGAACTCTCAATTCTCACAATGCTGTGCAAATCAGATTTACATTTCAAATTCGAGAAGGGATTTTCCAAAGCGTTACCGTAAACAAAACCTCAAAGGGTTGGTTGAGTCATGCGCAGTAATCAGCTAGCTCCCATCTCAAAGAGGATTACACGCAGGCGCAGTGAGGCGATTGACGCTCGGCTATGGACGGATTAAAATCACAATGACTAGCTTCAGAAAATTAATGACTCTGTGGGGGTGTCTGTCGATAAGAGTTTCAAAAAGCATGAAGGATTAGCTGTGCAGCAGTTCAAAGAAATTACATACAGTACAGTAATTTCAAAAGGCAGTTCATCATAATAATTTGATCCCTACACCCCCAAATACAATACATAAAAAGCACACAAATCAACCATGTGCAGTCAATCGCACAGGGTCGCAGTCAAAAGCTACAGCACAGATTGAATATCTTAATATCAAGATTATTTTTGCAGGCTTGTGGAGAAAATGACAATTAAAAAATTATAATAATTTTTTTTTTTTTTGGTCACTCACTCAAGCAAGCAGTGGTGGGTGAAGTTACAGGCGCATGCGCAGTAATCAACTAGCTCCCATCCCAAAGAGGATTACATGCAGGCGCATAGAGAGGTGATGCTCTGCTAGGGACTGATTAAAAACACAATGGCATCAGAGACTAACCTGGAAAGATGTCTGAACCACACAGCATGCCACAGAAGGCAAAAGCGCAAGCTTCAAAGGGCGTCCCGAAGTACTTTCATCCGCAGCAAAAACGCGGCCCAGAAAGCATGCAGGGATCCCAAGATGGCGTCAGACACCACGCGGCCACATCCCCGCAACGAGACGGAGACCTGCCCGCTGAGGAACCAACCCTGGAAAGGGAAATAACACGCACTTACCTGGAGGAACTTCTCTCAAGCATGCACGACAGAATCCACAAAACCCTCCAGCAGGACCTTAGGGAGATGGTGTCAGGCCTGAGAGAAGAGCTGGGAACTCTCACACAGAGGGCAGAAGACCAAGAGAGCAAATTAGAAAAATCCTTACAAGCCCAAGCTGCAGCAGATGAGGAAATTATGCGCCTGGGAGAAGAATTCAGACTCCTGAAAGACAGGATCAGGATGGAGGATCAGGAAAACCGGGACCGGAGGCAGAATCTACGGATTCGGAATGTCCCGGAAACGGTGCTCCCTGAACTAATAAAGCCTTACCTGACTGATCTTTTCAGTACAGTCTGCACGGGCCTTGACGGAAGAGACCTAGATATAGATCGCGCACACCGCGCACTGGGTCCCCGATTAAATGACCCAAAACGAAGGCGAGATATTATAGTACGCCTCCATAGCTACTCCACGAAAGAGAAAGTGATGGCGGCGAGCAGAGAAGCAAACAACCTGACATTCCAGAATGAGCCGGTGCAAATATTTAGTGACCTCGCTAGGATCACGGTCGAGCGACGCCGAGAACTCAAGCCCCTCACCCAACTACTGCGTTTAAACAACATACCCTATAGGTGGGGATTCCCGTTCCGGCTCGTGGTAAACAGAGGAGGAAAGCAGAGATCACTCAGACTGCCAGAAGAGATGCCAGGATTCGCCCTATCGGGCCTATAGGGTCGAAAATGCCCACGACCTACAGCCCCCGAAAGGACAACCCCTACTCCGAGAGAACAACCCCCCCCCCCCCCCATTCCAACCACCGCCCTACTGTCAAACTAGAAGGAGCAGCTCACGGTATGCTCAATGAACCGGTGAGAACAAAGGGCATGAGAGAGAGCTCAAAAAAAAAAAAGAACCAGAGGGTTCGGCACCCCCCCCTTGCTGCCCACCGGCTGCCGGAGTCACCCCCGATGGGCACGGTTTCCCAAAAGCTGGTCGCCAAAGGACCAGGCAACTTTCTGTTAGGTTCAAACGCGAACCTCATCTTCCGCTCCTTACTGCTGACCCTGTCCCAGCAGTCCTACCCCCACCCCCCCTCCCCCCTCCCTCCTCGGTCCACTCAGTCAGTTTGTCAAAAAAAGCATTCCACCCCGAGATGTTTGCCAGGGCTCAGAACACATCTAAGTTACAAAATCAAGAGCCCCCAGATGGGAAGGGAGGGATCCTAAAGCTCAAGACAACAAAGAGCAGCCAATAACTTCTAAAGCCCCAGTGAAGATAGTATCACTTAACGTCAAAGGACTTCAAAATAATAGAAAAAGGAGGCTAGCCCTCCAAGACATGAAACAGGCAGGGGGAGACATCGTATTCCTACAGGAAACCCACTTCACATCACAAGACCCCCCAAATTTATTCAAAAAAGTGTTTCCGACATGCTTTTTTGCATCATTTAGTAGTAAAAAGCGAGGAGTGGCTATACTAATCAGACAAGGAACTCCATTTAATCATGTCAAAACAACCATGGATCCAGAGGGTAGATTTCTCGTGGTATATGGCTCCTTAGCGGGCTCAGCAATCGCTCTAATTAATGTATATGCCCCAAACGAAAACCAAACAGAATTCCTAAAAACAGTGCTTGAGGGCATCGACCCAGGATATCTGTCATCGATGATAGTGGGAGGAGACCTAAACATGGTCTCTAACCCCACCGAGGACAGATCAACGCAATGGGTCACCCCCGTACAACCCACTCCCAAATCACGGGGAAAAGGTTCAGGGAAATAACGGACGAGTTCTCATTGGTAGACATATGGAGATCCCAACATCAGGGTCAGAGAGACTATACCTTTTACTCAGCACCTCACCAGACCTACTCACGCATAGATTATTTTCTGGACAAAAAGATAGCAGCGGAATTCACAAAATATTATACAGAACTTTATAACTTAAGATCCAAAACTGGTCGACCAGAACCAAAAGTATCAGAAGCGATTAAAAAATACTTAGACAAATGTCAACTCCCTACTCTCACTGAAGAGGAGAATGAGGTCCTCAACGCTGAGATCACAAAAGAAGAATTAGAGGAAGCAGTAAAAGCATTGAAGATCTCCAAATCTCCTGGCCCTGATGGCTTCACTAATGTCTACTACAAGAGATACTTGCCCATACTATCCACGCATCTATTAAAAATGTTCAACCATTTTTTTGGAGGGAAATTCGATCCCCACCTCCATGTCCCTTGCCAACCAAGCCATAATTCATAAGGAAGGCAGAGACCCGATGCAATGTGGTAGCTACCGTCCAATCTCCCTTCTCAATAACGACCTTAAATTATATAGCAAAATTTTGGCCAACAGATTAAACCCTATCCTACCGAGGCTAATAAACATAGACCAAGTCGGATTTGTGACAGGTCGACAGGCCTCGGACAACACACGTAAAATAATTAATATTATTGAGCATGTCCACCTCACAGGAACCAAAGCAATACTACTTAGCTTAGACGCAGAGAAGGCGTTCGATAGAATCGACTGGCTATTCTTAGACCATACCATGCGTAAATTTGGCTTTAAAGACGCATACTTAGAAGGGGTCCGCAGACTCTACCAAGACCCATCCGCAACGGTAAAATTACCAGGGGGCAGTATCCAGAGTTTCAGCATTAAAAATGGTACGAGACAGATGATGCGCATGCGCGGCAGGTTGGAGATGGAAGTGTAACTGCACAGCTCCTCCAACCGCCGGCAAATAATAGCGAATAAACAATATTGAAACCAAACCTGGACATTTTAAAACTAGCACCAGCAACATCTAACACACCCCAGATCATAATGTGAAACCGGAGGAGGGATGGCAGCGACTAGACAAAAAACCCGGCGCAAATCCGATGTGAGGGCCTACTTCACCGGCCAAGGCAAGACCGGAGAAGCGGAAATGTCGGCAATGTCGGACTCTGATTCGGCACAAGATATGGAGGGGGCCGCGGCTGCAGCGGGTCAGTCCCGAATAATACAAAAAGAGATCTCCCGCTTACTTGTTGACTTGAAAACATTCTTTAGGGGAGAAGTGGAGGGGCTACGAAAAGATATTCTCCAAATTGGCACACGAACGCAGGAACTGGAGGAGCAGATGGAGGAAAGCTCCAAGCGGCACCAGGAGACGCACTCGCAGGTCCAGGCCCTGGAGGACAGAAAAGCAGACATGGAGTCCCGCCAAGAGGATAGCGAAAATAGGGACAGGAGGAACAATCTGAGGGTCCGGGGCATCCCTGAGGAAATTCTGGACCCGGAGGCCCTGTTGACCCGGTGGATGGCATCTATTCTCCCAGGCAAGTCAGAGTCTGACCTGAGGATGGATAGGTGCCATAGGGCGCTGAGATCACGACTGCTGCCATCGAACCCCCCTAGAGACGTTATTCTGAGGCTCCACTACTTCTCAATAAAGGAGGAGGTGAGCAGGATCGCCCGGGCCACCCCACACATCACATTCGAAGGCATTACACTCACAGTGTATCAAGATATATCCCCCCTCACCTTGGCAAGGAGGAGAGCTGTGGGCCACATAACTAAAGAACTCAGGGATTGGGAGATCCGATACCGGTGGGCATTCCCATTTGCCCTAGTGGCCATAAAAAATGGCCGGCCACATGTGCTAAAGCACCCGTCGGAGGGGATGAGCTTCTTGAAGAAGCTGAGGGTCAGAGGGACTTCAGACTCCGCTTCTCGTGGAGCCCAAGAGGAGCATACAACGGATGTACCACCGAGACGATCGGGATCCTCCTCCCCAAAAGAAAAACGACAAGAGAAGGCAGTGGGGGGTGGCAAGAGCCCCTGATCGTTCAAAGTTGCAAAAGTTAATGAAGTTCTAGAAGTTTTAAGGCGCTGCAGGCGACGCACAGTTTTCCCAGTTTAACCCCCTGAAACAGTCACTCAGTATTACCACCTGTGGGCAGCATTGGAGGACACTAGGGCAAGACAAGGAGGCACAGGAGGTTGAAACTAGCCCAAAGTTCTTTCGCCATGTTTTTTTTCTTTGTCACCAAAATGGCTACCCCAGGCTTACCTGCAGTTGAAGAAGGAGCCGAAGCGCGGGGATTCCAATGGCGGCCAAAATCTCGGCGGGAACGAATGCTCCGGGAGTGGGACCCGCCCTGGGACCCGCCTATGGATACACCTTCTTCCCGCGAGGAGCTGCCTCTGACTGCGACTGCCTCACCCAGTCTGACGACATCTCTGATCCGGATCTCGCGAGAGTGGGAGTTCGTTCGGGCAGACCGGAAATAGCGGAAGTGAGGTGGAAAGACCGGATGTCTCGTGGACCCGGAAGTGAATTGGTCCTCCCTGGCGGGGGTACGCGAAGTCCGCCGCTGGGGAGAGACACAGGTTGTGGCAGCAGTCAGAAGTGGTCTGAGAACGGGACACATGGAGAGCGGTAGATATGGGCACAAGAAGAGACTGACAAAGGGGAAGAGGGCAAAGTATAGCCGGCCGGTAGAGGGATAAAGACGGAGAAAATATACTAGCGCCCATATAAATGGGAGGGGGTCCAGGCTAAGGGACTCATATATCTAAATGAGGAGGGAGGGGGGCGCGAGGACTGTAAGGGGCACTTAGATTAGGATTAACAGGGGTAGTTTGTGGGGGGGAGGGAGGGAAGGTGGAGATAGTCATAGATAAAGTTGGGGATAGATTAAAAGATAGCAGTTAGGTTTTGGTTACCTTTAAATGCCGGCGGGGGAGGGGCAGGTGGCCACTCTACCTGCAGGCATGTGCGTCGATACCAGGGAGGTGGACTTGGACTGTTTCCCTGGCAAAGACCCGGTTATTCATGGCAGGGATGTTGGGCCATGGAACTGGATCGGGAGGGAGGGGGGTCCAGAGAGAGAAGATCTTTACCGGTCAATGAACCCGAGGTCCAAAGAGACCAACACGGTTCTTTTTGTTTTTATGTGTGATACGTATATGTGTTTTTCCCTCATGTTTTATCCCTTCCTCACCCTAGCCCCAAAAGGTGAAAGACAAGAGAAGTTCTACAGGTGCCAGCAGTACGGCTCACAAGTCCGTCAAGGGATCTTGGATCTGGGTAAGCGTAAGAGTGATTATAAACTACTACTATGCACACACCACAGTATGCGATGGCGGTAACTTTTTTATCACAAAATGCCAAGGGGCTCAATAGTCCACATAAGAGGAGGGTCGCATTTGCGGAGTTTAAAAGGAGAAGGGCTGAAGTGGTCTTCCTGCAGGAGACCCACTTTAGTTCAAGAAACAGTCCAAAATTTCTAGACTCACACTATCGACAGATATACCTATCTTCAGGTGAGGAAAAAAAAAAAGGAGTAGCTATTCTGATACATAACAAGACCCCATTCCAGGTTGAAAAGATCAAACGAGATCCTAAGGGACGATTTATTGTCCTGGTAGGACTCCTCAAGCAGTCTAGAATTACACTGGCCTGTGTATACGCACCCAGCGAAGGGCAACATTACTTCTACGACACATTTTTCCAGAAGCTACAGCAGTGGGCAGAGGGACACATAGTCTTGGGGGGAGACTTCAATACGGTCATGGACCCGAGAGTTGATCGCTCATCGTCCCAGCAACCCACGAGGAGGGAGGGGAATATCCCCTTATTGAAGGGTCTAAAACAACTTGGTCTGGTAGACATATGGAGAGAGCAACACAAAGGAGACCGTAGTTACTCCTTTTATTCCCATCCCCATGACAGCTACAGTAGGATTGACCACTTCTTTGTATCTGGTAGAATGGTCCCACAAATAGCCGACAGAAGTATACATGATATTACATGGTCGGATCATGCATCAATAGAGCTAAGATGCAGCCAAATTGGATCTGTTAAGCCGGGAGCAAACTGGAAGCTAAACGAATCTATAATTAAAATACCGGATATACAGAAACAAGTCAAAGCCGAAATTTCGAACTATTTTCAGACAAACAAAGGCAGTGTGGAATCCCATTCTATGTTATGGGAGGCTCACAAGGCCACAATACGAGGGGTACTAATTGGTATAGCAGCGGGTAGGAAAAAAAAAAAGGAAGCCAAATTAACTCAGCTATATCAAAGGTTACACCAGCTCTCTATACTACATAACCGGACAGGTAGAGATGACACATTGAAGGCGATAACCTCCAAACACACACTTATGGCTCCCTTATATGGCAATCCAGCTTAGCAAACAAGAGCTTTCTGATATGGTGCAAATTGGGGATTAGGCGATTGAAGGACCTGGAGGGTAGTGGCAAGATTAAATCCTTTGAGCAATTACAGTCGGAAACAGACATACCTAATACTGAATTTATGAGGTACCTCCAGGTTCGGGCATACTACAACGCACACCCGGTGAGACCACCGTTAACGAATTTTGAACAGCTCTGCGTGCGCGGTGCAGACACGCGGGGACTGATCTCTGCCTTATACAGAGGGGTGGTTAATACTGACTCGAACAGGACAGACAAACACCGTTTTATGGTTCAGTGGGAGGAGGATTTACAGGGCACATTAGAGGACGAGGACTGGTCTGCGGTGTTTAAAGCTGCAGCTAGTAGCTCCATTTGTACGACATTAAAGGAGAACTCATATAAGGTATTGTTACGCTGGTATCTCACCCCAGTTAGATTAGCAAAATTCATCCCGGGCTCTTCCCCGCTCTGCCCTAGGCAGTGCGGGGAACAGGGGGATTTGGTTCACATGCTGTGGTCTTGCCCGAAAATAGTGCCTGTCTGGACCCAGATCCGTGATTGGCTGCAGCGGATCTTCTTGGGGCTCAAAATTCAGCTGGACCCTTGGCTATTTTTATTAGGCAAACCTACAAATGATGTATCTAGATCGGGTAACAAGCTGATAGCACACTTTGCTACAGCTATGAGGTGTGAGACCGCAGCATTGTGGAATCAGAATGCGATTCCTTCTATAGATAAAATCAGAAACAGAATTTGGTTCATATGCCGAATGGAGAAGTTAACGAGCTTAGTTAACGATTCGGGCGATAAATTCGAAAAGGTCTGGTCATTATGGCTGGCTCAGAGTGATATTCAGGGGGTGAATGGTGCCACAATATGGCTTTAATAGATTTAGGTGAGTTCTCCTTGGATGGGTGGCTGGGAGCTAGCTATGACGGACAGACGGAAGGGACCCCCCCCGGGGCTTTGTGATACACTAAATAAATACAAACAGGAAATTGCAGTGGAACTATTCCAGAGACCTCTGTGAGGTGGTGACGGGCAAAGCGCTAGCAGCAGAGATGCATAGCACCCGAAGACACGATAAAAGTGGTTATTCTTCGCCGATCCCTTCCCCCCCCCTCCCTCCCTGCCCTCCCTCCTTGCCTTCCCTCCCCCTTTTTCTCCTGTGTCGTCATTGGTATGTTGATGTCTTGTCCTGTTGTCTCCCCATCATGTGTTTGTTTTATGTAGTTTGTCCTAGACAGTTCGGTGTATACTATGAATAAGTTGCAACATCCTGTACGTCCATGTTTGTATGCACAAAAAACGAATAAAGACAAAGTTGAAAAAAAAAAATTGGTACGAGACAGGGGTGCCCCTTGTCCCCCCTCCTCTTCGCACTAACTATAGAACCCCTAGCGGCTACAATCCGAAATAACGTAGATATTCAAGGGATAGAAATTGGACGTTCGCATTACAAAATATCCCTGTTTGCGGATGACATAATACTAACACTCTCAAAACCCCAGATTTCCACCCCAAACTTACAAAAAGAGCTTTTAGACTTCGGAGCCATATCAGGCTATAAAATCAACAACGATAAATCCGAAGCACTAAATCCGATGGAGCTCCTCCTATATCAAATATCTGGGAGTAAAGATATCGGGGAACTACCATTCTCTATACCACCATAATTACCCGGCCATCTTTTGGAAAATTAAATTAGACCTAGATAAATGGGGAGCATACCAAATTTCATGGATCGGGAGAATGATCTCGGTGAAAATGAACATACTCCCCAGATTATTATATTACTTCCAGACACTCCCGATCCACATCCCTGGCACAGAATTGAAAAATATCCAGAAACAAATTCTCCACTTCATCTGGCAGGGGAAAAAACCCAGAGTCGCAAGGACAGTTCTACTTGCTTCGAGGGGGAGAGGGGGTCTGGGGGTCCCTGATATTAGACGAGACTATCAAGCCACCCAGTTAAGACAGGTAGTAGTATGGAACGCGGAGCCCGGCCAATATTGCTGGCAAGACATAGAAATGCAATACGCCGGCACGCCTTCTTTGCCAGCATGCCTTTGGTCCCTGAGCAGGGAAGATTTGCAGAAAAACAAATTTAAATTAGGACCAATGAGACACATATGGGAGACCTGGACGACATGCAAACTTAAATTTAAGCTCACAATCGCCAAATCCCAAATTGCACCAATTACCCAAAACCCCAAATTTCCACCTGGCTGTGAGCCCAGACAATTTTTGCAATTCACGACTAAAAAGATAAGGGCGATTGCCGACTTCTTGAGCATAGGAGAGTTCCTGAGATACCAAAGGCTACAAAACAAATACGAAATAAGGGGATTGAACGTCTTTAAATATCTCCAAATCCGGCACTTCATCCAATCAATATCGCCAACGTTGGAATTTCCCCCTCTCACGAACTTCGAAAGGCTATGCAAAGAAACGTCACACCAAAAAGGTCTTATAACGCAAATATACACAGAACTGGAAAGGGCAACAGATGCCCCAGTTCATGACTACATGCTCCATTGGGCAGCAGAATTGGGCATAGTTATAGACCGAGAGGACTGGGAAAGTATTTGGGACTCAGCCTCAGGAACTTCCATATGTACCACAATAAAAGAAAATATATACAAAATACTGTTTCGCTGGTATCTTACCCCAGTTAGAATAAATCAAATCTACCCTCTGGCCTCCGACCTATGTTGGAGAGGCTGCGGACAAAAGGGTGACATGGCCCACATATGGTGGTCATGTCCAGAAATTCAGAAATACTGGGAAACCATACAGACTCTAATCACAGAGGCCACAGACCTCACTATACCCATTGATCCGCTGACCTACTTGCTGGCCAGGCCAATCGAGAACATTGACCGCCCAACAAGAAAATTGATCTCCTTCATTCTTACGGCGGCAAGATGTGCGGTGGCGACCTCATGGAAGAAGGTGTCTCCCCCCCCTAGGCAAACAGTCAAAAACAGAATACAGGAAGTTATGTTAATGGAAAAGCTCTCGGCCTTCCTAAAGAGGAAAACGGAGCCCTTCTACAACACATGGGAACCATGGCTGACCCGTATGACAGACTAAAGATAGCTACCCCCTACAATAGAAGACCGTAGTGAAGGAGGAATCTCGTGCGATGGACTGAGGAGGAAGGGCCCTCCCTTCCTCAGACCCCTTTCACCCCCGACCCTCTCTCCCCCTCTCTCCCCCCCCCCCCTACTCTCTGTTTCTATCCTCACGCCAACCCTACCGACCCACGCTTTAAGGTCGGGGGCGCGTTGAGTCTTTCCCTCTTACTGTCATTAAACCAAGAAAACCTGTATTAGGCAATATGATGTTTATTCAGCATATAATGTATATCAAAGAATGCCTAATAAAAAACTTTTGGAAAAAAAAAACACAATGGCAAGCGTTTTATATATTTTTTTTTGTTCCTGGTAAAATAAATATTTATTTACATTCCTGCTAATCATAATCATTGACAACACCCTACACCAAAGAAAAAGAATGAATGACAAAACAACATGAATCAGTTAATGTTTTTTTTAACTCTCAATTCTCACAATGCTCTGCAAATCAGATTTACATATCAAATTCGAGAAGGGATTTTCTAAAGCGTTACCGTAAACAAAGCCTCAAAGGGTTGGGGGGGGGGGGTTGGGTGAGTGCATGCGCAGAATCGCTAGCTCCCATCAAAGAGGATTACACGCAGCGCAGTAGGTGAGTGATGTGCTCGGCTATGGAGGATTAAGAACACAATGTCAAGCTTCAGAAAATTAATGACTCTGTTGGAGGGGGGGGAGGGGGGGGGGGGTTGGGTGAGTCATGCGCAGTAATCAGCTAGCTCCCATCCCAAAGAGGATTACACGCAGGCGCAGTGAGGTGATTGACGCTCGGCTATGGGCGGATTAAGAACACAATGTCAAGCTTCAGAAAATTAATGACTCTGTGGAGTTTCAAATCCTTGAGCGAGCCTTGTGTGTGTTCGTGGGGGAGGGGGCTACAGGGTACAGCTGCATGAAGTTCAAAGATAATGACATACTTTAATTTCAAAAGGCAGTTTATCATAATAATATGATCCCTACACCCCCAAATACAGTACGTAAAAAGCACACAAATCAACCATGTGCAGTCAAACGCACAGGGTCGCAGTCAAAAGCTACAGCACAGATTGAATATCGTAATACAGTATCAAGATGGTTTTTGCAGGCTTGTGGAGAAAAAAAATTAGAATAAAAAAAAGCAAAATGTTTTGTTTTTTTTGGTCACTCACTCAAGCAAGCAGTGGTGGGTGAAGTTACAGGCGCATGCGCAGTAATCACCTGCTGTCAAGCAGGAATGTGATTGAAATGTGATTGAAACCAGACACACGTTCAAAGGAATGGTGTGGGGGAGATGTACTGCATTGTAGAGAAGATAAGAAGTTGAAATACCCTGCAGTGCAGTTAATTATCCTGAGCGAGGGGAGAGCGCTGTATATGCCGAAATGTGACACTGTTACAGTACAGTACTGTACACGCCTATGCGTTTAAAAAATGTTCAAATGAGACATACTGTACAGTACAGCACTGCAAATGCATGTATACTTTAAATATGCAAATTTACAATTACTGCACGCGCACACACAGACTGTGTACTGACGTAGGTTGAACCGCGAAGGTATTAGACTTCCAAGACAACAGCTCGCAAACGCCCCCTGTATATTTAGTACAAGTGAAGAGTTCTGCTTTGAGGGACCTGTGTTTGCAGGGGATAAAGACATCACCCCCAAGAGCACTAAAGAAACCAATCCAAGTGTGCACTCACACTTGGCCGTGTGAGTAATAGTATCCCCCTTTATTTTAAAACTCTGATTGCCCACTGTATATTCAGTACAAGTGAAGAGTTCTGCTTTGAGGGACCTCTGTGTTTGCAGGGGATAAAGACACCTCCCCCAAGACTGCATTCACACTTGCCCGTGTGAGTGTTTGCAGTCTTTTCTGCTTTGTTATCAGTACCTGCATTTTGTCTGTCTACCACCGCCCATTGTTTCAATTTTATCCATTTGTTTATTTCGAGGGTTACTCTGCACCAAATAACGGGGAGCAGGAGTGAACAGACGGAGAAAGAAGAAACAAGATAAAAGAGAAGAAGAGAAAAGAGGAAATTCAAAGAAACCTTGATGCGACAGCATTTGCACAAGGCCGTGTAAGTGTTTATTATATTATACACCACCACATCCCTACGTCTATTGTGTAAGGGATCAGTACACCTGAATCAAGTCTGCTATATTCTATCTACCCCTCAACCTGTGCCCCCCCATTTTCTTTCTGTATCTCTGGTTTTTACAAATGTTATGCAAATAAATAAATCTTATTTTGTAATGGTACATACCGCTACTAGGGACTTCTTCACTTCCCGTTGATAAAGCTAAACATGTAGATGTGTCTTCTAGTAGTTTCTGAGTTAGAATATCTTACTGTAATTCCTACCTCTAATCTCTTTCTGAAAATTTTCCAAACTCAGCAATTTTCTTTAATGGTTCTTTTTGATTTACGAGTAGACATTTTTTACATTAAATAATCTGGAAACTAAGTTAATTGTCGGAATGGGTATGTCATTATTTCATATTTGGATATAATACTTTGTATTTTATAATGGAAACTGACCTGCCATAAATTTAAAAGAATTGAAAATGGAAATGTCTAGTCATATCTGTCCTTAAAAAATTGGACTGAGCTCCTCATTTAGCATTCACTGCAGCATGGCATGAATAGCTGCCAGGGGAGTGAATGGCAGGTTGCAGCTCATGATTAGTGTGCAGTGCAACAGAGGTTAGAAATACTGTAAGGGTTTAACTAGCCTGGATATGTTGTTATCTGTATATATGTACAGTATGTATGTCATACTGGCCAACTCGCTATGTTTATGTTGCACACTCCTTCATAATCTTCTAAAAAAATAGATATTTATTTTGTACTTTCTCCATGAAAACAATTCCCTTCTCTCAACAAAAGCCAATGGAAGTTGACAAGATCTCACACATTTTCCTACCAAACCTCCCTGAACATTCTTCAGATGTGGTTGGGTATGTAAAAGTTGTATAAAAGTATTTTATAATGGACTTCCAAAAACAGGCTGGCAGTCGGCTATGGTTCGAAAGATGTCTGCTGGGTGCACAACACCAGTGCAAATGTGGTTTATTCTGTAAATTCAGACACAAGTGCTCCCTCTGCAGTGGGAGACACTTTGGGTTTAGATGTTTTTGAAGATCGCAGGGCTCGGCTTTTCGGGGACCAAGTGGTGAGGATGTTTCAAAGGGTAGTGTAAAGGAGTGAAGGAGTTAACACTCCCTCTGCAAGGATCAGGAAACTACACACTGGTGTCAAGTTTCCTGCCTAAGCTGCTTTGGAATGAACTCCTGATTGAACAGGGTTTAAAACGCAGGAAGTAACTGCTTGTCAGAGTCCCTGTTATAGTTCTGGTTCCTGCTCTGCCAGAAAGGAGGGTCAAAGAGGATTGCCTGTGACCCAGCTGGGATTCACACACAGCACCAACCAATCTCTATGCTGTAGGGAAATAGGGCTTCTTGTTAATAATAATAATAATAATAATAATAGCATGTTCTTGTGTTGCACTGCTAGTTTTACATAGCACTTTACAGAGACAGGTCCCTTCCCTGTGGAGCTTACAATCTATTTTTTGGTACCTGGGGCACAGGGAGATAAAGTGACCTACCCAAAGTCACAAGGAGCTGACACCGGGAAATGAACCATGTTCCCCTGCTTCAAACTCAGTGCCAGTCTTTACTCACTAAGCCACTCTTCATCTCAGAGGGCTTTGCCTGGGAACAGTGGGGACCCCAAAGCCCCACATCACAGAGAAGACTGCACAGGAACAGGGCAGGAGTGAACCTTAGAGATGTCTTGGGAGCAGAAAGACTGCCATTCCTGCATCTGTCGTTAACCTGGAGAAACTGGAGACGCCAGACCAGCACACTCAAATAAGGACTTTATATAGTGTTCCTTGATCTTGTTTTAAATGTTTTGGAGCTAGCCAACCAGGTAGCTAGTGCCTGTACTGTTTAGTAAGTCTCCCAAGGTGGAGCACGCTTTCTTTTTATGCTTTGTGTTTTGCCTTAAAGGGACAGTTTGCCTAATGTTTTGTTGTGTTTGTGGAGAAATAAACCACTCAACGTTTTGGTATATCCTTGTAAGGAATCCGCTCCTCGATTTACTGTTTGCCTTACCTTGCAGGCTTGTGCGGTCCTGGAGCACTTCTCCTGATGTTTGCTGCAGCCTGGATTCACTCACCAAAGTAATGCTGCCACACGCCCCTTCTGCCATTGGTTCACGGACCTTTAAGTATTGCCTTCCCATAATGCTCCCTACCGAGCATAGTCCTTCCTGGATGTCTCTGTGTTCTGCCATAAGCCTTGTCTTGTCTGTCTCCTTGGTTCCTGAGACCGGCTGCTAGTGTCACGCAGCGGTCTGTTCCTGTGCTGAAGCAGAGTACTCTCCTTGTTGTCTTCAGCTCCCTGGTTCCTGTGACCGGCTGCTAGTCTCATGCAGCGGTCAGTTCCTGTTTCCTGTGCTGAAGCTGGGTACTCTCCTTGTTACTTCAGCTCCTTGTTTCCTGTGACCGGCTGCTATATTCATGCAGCGGTCTGTTCCTGGTTTCCTGCACTGAAGCGGAGGTTTCCCTGAGTATCTTCAGCTTCCTGGTTCCTGGGGCCTACTCTTTCCCTAATCTAGAGAGGCCGTGTCCTGGTTCCTGCGCTGAATCGGAGGATTCCCCAGCCCGCTCAGGACTCTTGCGCTGAAGCACTGGTTTACCAGTGCAGCTAGGCAGTGTGCTACTCTGGTCTGTCTACCACCTCCTGAGACCAGTACCATGGGCCATGGTCGCCGCACGCGCAGAGGCCACTCCTGCACTCCTAAGCTGAAGCGGGGCTCTCCTGACTACCTGTTGCCGAACTCCTGCTTGAACAACGTTTACCCTGATGTTTACCCTCTCCTCGCCAGCTACGCTGCCGCTTGGCAGTCCACCTGTGCTGCCAGTCCTGTCGCTAAACCTGGGGACGTATCTCCCTCTCCAGGAAATGACCAAACTGACCCACTATCACTGCCCCCTAACATAGAAGCTGCCACGGTCCCTAGCCCTGATGGTACACCCGGGTACTCTGACAACAATGATACGTCTACGTTAACCCCTGCTTTTCAGTCCTGTGAGGTTCCCCTGGAGTATACGTATATTTCTCTAGCCAACACTAAGGCTCTAGTATCCGAGAACAAGTCCCTTTTTCCCTCTATTCCTAACTCTGAATCTCCCTTTTCAGCCCTCGAAGTTTTTCCTGCTTTAACCCCTGCTAGGCAGTTCTGCATGCCTTCCCTGTCAGGGAACAAATCCCTTCTACCTCCACGTACTCAGTTTGAATTTCTAAGTTCTGTTCCCAGGGTTATTCCTGTATTAAACCCTGTGGGGCAGCTCTCTGAGTCCCCTTTGGTAACCCCCTGTTCTCCGCCAGCCATGGTCACGTCCCTAGCTCCAGAGGAAGAATCCCTTGTCTCACCTATTACATAGGAAAAACTCTCTATGTTCTACTCTCAGGTATTATCTACTTTAACTCCTGTAAATTCTTGCTGCCTCCTAGCTAATGCCTTCGTTCTAGCCTCAGAGAATGTGTCCCCAAGTCCTATAGCAGAGGTTGCATTAAATGACTTCCCCAAGGTTGCTGAATCCTTAGTTAGTTTTTGCTATAAAACCCCTGCTTCAGCTCAAGTTTCAGCTGCTGTGCCCCCTGAAACTTTGGCTAAAGTTCTGATTCCAGTTAAATGTATTCAGTTACCAAGTTTTTCCCTAAGCTTGGTCGCAGAGTTCCCATTTCCAGGTACTTCGCTGAACCAGTCCGTCACCCAGAGAGCGATGATCCCTGCTTCATCACATAGTCCCCACGTCGTGGATTCTGCAGTCATTTCTGGTTTCCCAGACACTCCTTACCAAATACCCACTTCAGAGACCAGTACAGTTATGATTACCCCCCGTGTACTGTCTGTGTTCTCCTCTTCTCAAAGCTTAGGGTTAAAACCGTACAGTGGTCAGTATGCCCCTCCTGGGGTTCATGTTGTGTTCCAAGGAGGGTTTGCTGACACACTGTTTTCACTTAAAAGCGACGCTTTTTCATATGTGCTAGCTAGAAGCCTGCACACAGTTTCCCCTCTCTCTGAAATTTGCCTTGTCGGCCCTGATACTCGGAAAGGTAAAAACCTCCCTTCAGATTCAGAATCTCTTTCTATAGAGGTCGTCCTTGCTGTTAGTTCCCCTGATTTCTCTGCCCATGCAAACCCTCCAGGGATCAGCATATCGGTTGTTACCCCCTTAGTACAGTCTGAGACCACCCTGCATATATTACAAGTCCTGGTGTTTAAATCTGAGCTATTTAGTTTTACTGCTCTTGCTAAACCTCAGTCCCTCAGCACTGCAGCTAAACGTGCTCCAGCAACCGTTGGGTTACTCGGGGTAAAAATTAAAATTCCTGTCTTAAAGGGTACTTTCTCACACATGTCCAGCAAACCTAGCACTGCTGAGTGCTTCTCTGCCTCTGTGAAACGATGGTTTTCCCCCTTGGAACCTTCTGTTGCCCCTGTTATTTCCTTTGAGTTGGAA
The DNA here is from genome assembly GCA_036426205.1 of Ascaphus truei. Classification (NCBI taxonomy): domain Eukaryota; kingdom Metazoa; phylum Chordata; class Amphibia; order Anura; family Ascaphidae; genus Ascaphus; species Ascaphus truei. The sequence continues at coordinate 22,346 of WSYH01004125.1, forward strand.
ATACTCTGTACGTATACCAAGATTTCGGTCTCTATGTCTGGTTTACTGCTTGCCTTGTCACCTTCCATACCAATACCGGGAAATGCTCCCACCCACCCTATACCCTTGCTGACCACTACCTGGGAGACCTCTGGAGGAGAAGTCCCTCTCAAATCTTCTCCTATCCTGATCCTGCTACGTACGACTACGAACTGCGCAATCCGGATCAGCCTGCGCGGTCTAAGGTCGGTGCTTTTACAACCCCACCTCAGCCACGCGGTCCGACCCAGGTTTGTGGCGAGCACAGTCGTGACAGTATGCTTGGCCCCACAAACTCGGACCGCCCTGTGGTGAGGGTTGGTATGTTTCTGTCTGAAATCCTGTCCCGGCCTGTAGACCAGTCCCAGTTTGAAAACCAGTACCTGTGCGAAATACTACCCCTGATTGAAGATCAGATTATGTATGAAGGTTTAACCCTGTTGCAAAGACAATGCCGTAACGATCTCATTAGTAAGGCTTATTGCCTCAAGGACTTAAAACAGTCTCTGGCCGATTGTGTTTGCTCCTCTGGTTCACCTTTAACCTGGGATAATGTGCATCCTATCAAACTTGCCAACGCCCGAAATGCACTCCTTGCCTTGGCCTTATCATTGGACATTCACCTAGTACAACAGGACCCTCTCTTCATCGTGGTTCATGCTCAAGACACACTCCGTGTACTTTCCCTGACTTTGGACATTTGCATAAAGGAACAGGACCCTCTCCTCGCCAGCTACGCTGCCGCTTGGCAGTCCACCTGTGCTGCCAGTCCTGTCGCTAAACCTGGGGACGTATCTCCCTCTCCAGGAAATGACCAAACTGATCCACTATCACTGCCCCCTAACATAGATGCTGCCACGGTCCCTAGCCCTGATGGTACACCCGGGTACTCTGACACCAATGATACGTCTACGTTAACCCCTGCTGATCAGTCCTGTGAGGTTCCCCTGGAGTATACTTATATTTCTCTAGCCAACACTAAGGCTCTAGTATCCGAGAACAAGTCCCTTTTTCCCTCTATTCCTAACTCTGAATCTCCCTTTTCAGCCCTCAAAGTTTTTCCTGCTTTAACCCCTGCTAGGCAGTTCTGCATGCCTTCCCTGTCAGGGAACAAATCCCTCCTACCTCCACGTACTCAGCTTCAATTTCTAAGTTCTGTTCCCAGGGTCATTCCTGTATTGAACCCTGTGGGGCAGCTCTCTGAGTCCCCTTCGGTAACCCCCTGTTCTCCGCCAGCCATGGTCACGTCCCTAGCTCCAGAGGAAGAATCCCTTGTCTCATCTATTACAGAGGAAAAACTCTCTATGTTCTACTCTCAGGTATTATCTGCTTTAACTCCTGTAAATTCTTGCTGCCTCCAAGCTAATGCCTTCGTTCTAGCCTCAGAGAATGGGTCCCCAAGTCCTATAGCAGAGGTTGCATTAAATGACTTCCCCAAGGTTGCTGAATCCTTAGTTAGTTTTTGCTATAAAACCCCTGCTTCAGCTCAAGTTTCAGCTGCTGTGCCCCCTGAAACTTCGGCTAAAGTTCTGATTCCAGTTAAATGTATTCAGTTACCAAGTTTTTCCCTAAGCTTGGTCGCATTTCCAGGTACTTCGCTGAACCAGTCTGTCACCCAGAGAGCGATGATCCCTGCTTCAGCACATAGTCCCCACGTCGTGGAATCTGCAGTCATTTCTGGTTTCCCAGACACTCCTTACCAAATACCCACTTCAGAGACCAGTACAGTTATGATTACCCCCCGTGTACTGTCTGTGTTCTCCCCATCTCAAAGCTTAGGGTTAAAACCGTACATTGGTCAGTACGCCCCTCCTGGGGTTCATGTTGTGTTCCCAGGAATGTTTGCTGACACACTGTTTTCACTTAAAAGCGACGCTTTTTCATATGTGCTAGCTAGAAGCCTGCACACAGTTTCCCCTCTCTCTGAAATTTGCCTTGTCGGCCCTGATACTCGGAGAGGTAAAAACCTCCCTTCAGATTCAGAATCTCTTTCTATAGAGGTCGTCCTTGCTGTTAGTTCCCCTGATTTCTCTGCCCATGCAAACCCTCCAGGGATCAGCATATCAGTTGTTACCCCCTTAGTACAGTCTGAGACCACCCTGCTTATATTACAAGTCCTGGTGTTTAAATCTGAGCTATTTAGTTTTACTGCTCTTGCTAAACCTCAGTCCCTCAGCACTGCAGCTAAACGTGCTCCAGCAACCGTTGGGTTACTCGGGGTAAAAATTAAAATTCCTGTCTTAAAGGGTACTTTCTCACACATGTCCAGCAAACCTAGAACCTCAGTGATTGATTCTAAGTCACTTATCACTATATCTGTTGTTCTCACTAGTCAAACCCTGACACCCTCACCACTGGCTAGGAGTCCCGTTATCAGAATTTTTGCACTAGTAAACACGCCTAAATCTGTTTTTGTCATGACAAGCACCCCTGTTGTTAGGGCCCTTGCAGTTTTGGATAAAACTCCTTTTACTTCAAAGGTTTCTGCTATTAAGAGTTTCCACGGTTCCAACTTACCGCTTATTGTCTCTTTAACTCCCATCATTACTCTCCCATTACCAGTCACTGATTCCCAGGCACCAGCTCCTGACGCTAGTTCTCCTATTGGTACCCCTGCTTTGCGAGATGTTTCTGTTATGGATTCCGAGCCTCCAGCTCCGGAGTCAATTCCTTTACTCGCTGCTGTTTTTGTAGTCTCTCAGGTCCCTGTCACTGAAGTACAGACTTCAGCTTCTGAGGTTAGCTCCCCTCCCTCCGCTACCCTTGCTCTGCCTGATTCTCAAGTTTCTGATATTAGAGCCCCAAAGCCTATTCCTACTCCCCAGACAATACTATCTCCCACTGAGGGTTCCCCAGTATTTGAGAGCTCCACTGCTGAGTGCTTCTCTGCCTCTGTGAAACGATGTTTTTCCCCCTCGGAACCTTCTGTTGCCCCTGTTATTTCCTTTGAGTTGGAAATACTCTGTACGTATCCCAAGATTTCGGTCTCTATGTCTGGTTTACTGCTTGCCTTGTCACCTTCCATACCAATACCGGGAAATGCTCCCACCCACCCTATACCCTCGCTGACCACTACCTGGGAGACCTCTGGAGGAGACGTCCCTCTCAAATTCCTACATGCAGAGGTCAGCCAAGACTTTGTCTGTCCCGAAGGTCGCCCGGGTATATTCGATCAACTATCAAGGCCGCTTATCCTAAATTCTGATCCCATTACTAAAGACTGGGCTCCCAGTGGGGGTTCTTCTGCCGTTTCTGCTCCGAAACCCTCTGGTTCTTCACAGTTTGTTTGTGGGATGGTGCTCAGAAAGTGCTGGGACCGTATGTGATGGAAGGGAGCATAAACTGGGTATAATGAGTAAAAGTAGCAGTACTAAGCCTTAAGAGGGCATAAGGTACCCTGAAGGTTGGGGTGGGTTGTCCAAAGACACCCCCCCTTCCTCATTGGGTTAGCCCCAGGTAATGTACTCACGATATTGCTTCTTCCCAGAGTCTCCCTTCCAGAGCGTGCAGCTGAAGTGGGATAAAGATTCCAAAAGCCAGAGTGTGCAGCGCACAGCAAAGATAGAGAGAGCAGGTCTTGCAATAACAGTCCTTTATTGATGGATCATATGGATGTGGGACAGCAGCAAAACTTCAACGCATTTCGTTCAGAGAACTTTATCAAGAAGTGCTGTGTATTATAAAATCAACAATTTAAATGCAGCTGACTGCCTTGATTTCGCGCCAAACTGTGACGTCATCACGCGTCATCAACCAATGAAAATTGTGTACTCCGCGCATGCGCCGCGCGCCAGAGTACTCTGGGACTCCCTGCTAATTCCAGCCGCGCTCAATCATGAGCGGCACGCCTCTCTGGGCGGCCTCTCCCCTGAGAGCACGCCTCTGGCAACTGCAGAGGATCACCTCCTCCTCCCCGCTCGGCGCATGCGCAGGCAAACTACTGTGTATTTCCCCAGTGCAACATAGGAACCGCAAGAGCGGCCTATGTCTGATTAAGGGGGTATGTTATGTTTATACACATATTTGCATTGTATGTGGAAAGTCCACACACATGCATATTGCAGAAAATTACTAGACATGCAGCTACATTATATAGTACATAAACGAGTGCAGTCAAATGTAAGACAAGTATATGAGTAAATACAACTTAACACAAGAGAAAAAAAAAAAATATATATATATCTTGTTGAATATAAGAAAAAAAAATATATACATAAATCAACACAATTATATATTTAGAAAAAACTATTATATCAAAATGAATTTATTACTTAAAAAATGCTAAAAGAGCAATATTAAAACAAATTAAAAAGGTGTAAATATATCTTATACCTATATCTAGAGAACAGCAAATTGCATGCCCCTATTGATGAAATGGAGTTTGTATTGTGTTTAACATTAAATGCATTTGTACATTCATATGATGTGAAGTGCCATATCTGGTTCTTCACAGCCTTGGATTCCCAAGCCATTTCGCGGGGCGAGCCAGGTACCAATGTTGTCTCTACCACCACTCTCATATCCTAGAACAGTACTCACCAAGGAACTGCTCGTTTACGGATCCCCTTTCCGTCTAAAAAACTTTAGGAACAACTCGATGTCCCCGAGACCCATGGATGGCCCTAGCTGGCCGCAGTTCTCTCCGGGGGGTGGGGGTACATAAAGGAGTGACCACGAGTCTCTGAACCATGACTCTAACACCAATCCTAGACGTTCTGGAACAACTCCTGGTCCCCCAACTCTATGAGTGGTCTTGTTCGCCCAGAGGTCTCACTTGAAGATGGGGGTACTGTAAGGAATCCGCTCCTCGGTTTAATGTTTGCCTTACCTTGCAGACCGCGGTCCGACCCAGGTTTGTGGCGAGCACAGTCGTGACAATCCTAAATTGCATTGTGTGAACTCTTAACTGACCTCACCTACAGTGCCGCTCCATCACAGGTGGCGATGCCGGTGAGCTCAGAGCCAATGCTGCCGTGGTTAATGTGTTACCTCAATTGGGTCAATGCATAGTTTCTGTTTCAGTGTTTTTTTGTGCATCTTACGAATCCCCTTTACAGTGGCCGGGGTGAAAGATTGTGGCAGGAATTTAAGGTCAACTATCGAGCACTGGGACATGGTTAGATCGAAAAAGAGTTGTCACTGGGTCACATGACGTGTCCATTTTGGGACCCTCTGTTGGATGATTTATGGGTTTCCCCGTTGAGCGTCATCACTAAGAAGCAGCTCTGTGCTTTTCACTGGATACAGCACCTGTAATTTCTGGACAGGGAGTCAATTTATGATGTAATAAGTCAGGAGTTGTGTATGGTGAATTAGACAACATTTGACGATGATGCAGTGCTAGTAAGGAAATGTGGGAGAGGAGGATTGCTGGCTAAGGCCAACTTGAATCCACCTTTCGTTTGCTTCCAGAGCCCCCTGATTAGTTTATTGAACTGTTGTTTTAAACAAAGGTTGTTTTTTGTTGTTGATTTTTGACATTCTAATTTGAATATATACTCAATAACAGTGATAACAAAATTAACTAAGCATATACTAAGCGCTCAACCTATTGACCTAACTTACAAATACACTTTAGTGATAAATAAGTGCTCTAAAAAGTGTTGGAACCTCCTAATCAGGAAATACCAATATGGAAATTCCCACAGGCTGCCTTAGCAGACTGGGAAATGGCTGCCTAGGATTGGGAAAACAAACCTATCCACAAGGTAAGTACAACAGTTGCAAAAAATACACAGAATACAATTAACAAACAATAAACAAAACAAATTAATCCTCGGCGCACTATAGGGTATATAACCTGACAATATTATGAAGTCCCAGAATCTTGGTAGTGGGGATGGTGAATGAGTCCAAAATCCGATCACACATAAGTCCTTTGGAATGGCAGAACCAGATCTGGAATCATAAAAGACAGAACAACCATTGCGCAGTATCCTCTGGCCAATCGTAGTCTCCCCCACCGTTGCCAGCTACTTACTTAAAAATAGATTTTAAAGGGCCTCAAAAGGTATCTTTCACTTCCTTCCCGGCTGGCTGTGCATCTACGTGTTGTCAGGTGATGTGACCTCTCCTCAGATACACGCTCGCAACACCATGCACCGAAAAGCAAGGAAAGATAAGGCACCAATGGTATGATACTGTAAAATTTAATAAAAGAACTATAGGGTATAACAACAGTACACTCACAGGCCGTTAATCCCTACACACAGGATACAACGTGCCGTCCGCTTTCATGAGAGGATGCCGGGGTGATGCAGATGGAGGCTGGAGTGAGCGTGAATCCCCGCTTCGTGGCCGCGACTCGGAGCGCTCCGATGACGTCACTGCTGATGCGCCCCTTCTCCTCCCCAAGCGTAAGCACGCTGTATCGCGTCTAACAAACTCCACCCTACGCGCGTTTCGTGACTGCTGACGTCACTTCTTCAGGGGTAATTGAGTGATAGGAGCAGTAGGTGCTATTTAAACACATCGAGTAATGTCCGTGGGGTTCCTATTGGATAATTACCCAAGCCGGAACCTCCTACTAATTACCTTAAATGACTGTTTAAAATCGATCTAGTATACAGGTATTTACAGTATACCATATATAGATATTAACAAACTTGGGTGAAAATGTTATATATCTCTACTTAAAACGTATATATGTAAAATTAGATACTCTGTTCTTTCTTGATCGTTATTTGATCTTTTATTTTCTTTGTCTTATTATACATATTTATTAGATGTATATTAATAAGTGGTTACCTGTTCCTAGCAAACAGGCTATCATGGCTTTCCGGGTTTTCTAAATGTCTATTTATCTAAATACAAGGAGCTTTTGAGGGAGGTACGGGAATGTGGGAATGCATATAAATATGGAGCATTGTGCACTGCAGCATGTTTTTTTTAGTGCAAGGCATTCTGGAAGTGTAAAGACATTCAATTTTAATGTAATCTCATAAATATTCTATAAATATTTCAAACACGTTTTTCACCGAGAGACAGAATATTCATGCGAATTGATTTAGGTGTACTTGTGTATATCTATACTATAATACAGCAAGTTTGTTTGTCTGGCTATATAAATCCACACGCTTAATCCTAGAGCCACCAGACTTGGTATGCTATCTAATTGGATCAAAAGGAAGAGCATAGGTGGGGTTGGCCGATAGCTTCGTTATATATATGTATATGTGTATATATATTATGATACATTCACTATCTCTAGGTGCTGGAATAGGGCAGCTATGGGGCTTTCCAGGGTACAGAGAATTAATCTCCCTAGAGAAGACACCAGCAGCTGCAAACTAATTAAGCAGGCTGAACTCCTGATTGCACATAGAGTTTTAAAAGTCAGGAAGTGACCCCACACAGAGAGAAACTGCTGTTCCCAGGGAATTAACAAATTTTCCCATATGTTTTTTATTGTTTATTTATCTTAGTGGTGTTGGGCCACTAAACTTTCTCCTGAATCTTGCTCTCTGACGGGTTTTTGGGACGCTTGACTCAGTGAGGGTGGCTAGCGTGTGATCGTGCTCTTGGGGTTGTGTACAAGCGCTTCTATGCCCGGGCATCATGACGTCACAGCCGGCGGGGGCACGACATGATTGAGTTTTAAGAACAGTGCCGGTTCCATGCTGGACATTTGTGGGGATGAGTGGGCAGGGTGTCTGACGTTAGAGGAGGGGGCACGCATGCACATTGGGTGCGCGCCCATTGCGTCATGACGTCATTAAGTTTTGGGTGTGAAAACGCCACAGATGAACCCAGCTTAAAAGGGAACTCGGGGAGAATGTTTCTTCACTCCTTGATAAAGTACAGAAGTGTACGAAACGCTTAGGAGAGCTGTGTACCCCCTTTTTTTACTCATGATTTAATAAAAATGTTGTTTTGGACCCTACTCCCTTGGTTGTATGCTGCTTTTTCCTCAAAAATCATAGCGCTTGAAAATGAATGAAACTGGTGTAAAAGCATATATACATATAAACATATTAGGTACAGTATGTTTCCGTACAAAGGAGTATCTGTACAAAATGTGTGAAACTCACTATGAAACTCACTATGATGTCACCAGTATATCACATGCCAGATATACAGTATAGCCTTTCAGATACAACACCCGGTGACTGACTTGCTTAGGGAAATTGTGGATGGCGGAGGAGATGGGAGTCCCAGGACAGCGAGGAAGAAGGCGAGGGTTGATGTTATATGGAGGGTGGAGTGAGGGAGGCCAAGAGCAAGGTCCAGACAAGTTTGAGGGGGTATGTAGATGGCACACAGTTGATGTGTTGCCAGAACTTCAAAAAAGATCTTGAACTTGCCCTGCTTTGTGCCATCACCCCCCCCCCCCCCCTCCACAGCAATGCCAGGTAATTCCACTAATATAATCATAAACCTGCAGAATATATGAAATAAAAGTTTGCAATGTTTATATTTTTGTGATAATACATCACAGGAAATGTATATTATTCAATGTAAAACACTGAATAGGTCACTGATAAAACACATACAAAAATGTAATGATGGAGGCAGTCTGTACAATCAAAAATGTTCTGACCATAATGCCATTGCTTTGAACACATGAACAAGGTATGAATCCTACTATCAACTGCTTTTGACTCTTCACAAGTCACCTAATTTTCATATAAATTGTCAACGGATAAAGACCACTTGGCTTATCAAATCTGTCCATTTTTGTACCCCATGCAATATGTAAGAGAAAAGAAATTCCACTGAATGCACTCTATACTTAAAGTAATGTAGTGATGATACTATTAAAATAGTTTATTAAAGAAGAAATAAAAGATAATATATTGATTGGTAAGTATATCTATGGCCAATCATAAATTACACTGGCACCTAAAAATTGTCTGTACATATAAGGTGTAGCAGGTAGGTATATGTATACAACAGACGACAGAGACGCCCAATGCTACATCCAACATGACAAAAATACACAGTAAAATACTTATATATTCTCTTGAAAAAGGGTAATTTAGTTTAACCCTTTGGCCAAAGCGCTGTAAGCTTTCGAGCCACGACAAGGCAGACACCCGTTCGCAAGTCCTAACACTACCAGATAAAATACTAATATACCTCTATTAGGATTAAAATTCTCATTTACCTCTATTAGGAGGGAGAAAGACCACATTGGATCTATATCCAGTAGAATGAAAGGACCCACTAACTTGGGAAGTGGGGAGGGGTGGGCTTCCCAAGTTAGTGTTTGTACCCCATATTGGAAGGAATTTCATTGTTATTAAAACTTTGTCAGAATTAGTGGTAATGTGATTCATGAACACTGTTTTTAAAAATAAAGAGATTTAAACTAAGTACTGTACATTGTACATTTGTCGGAATATGTACTAGGGTGTAGTAAAAAAAACTATTGGTTATTTTATATTAATAGTCAGAAAATACCAGAACAACAGATAAACAATATGAACATAGTATCATCTATGGTGTCTATCATCAGATGAACATAGTATCATCTATGGGTATCATCAGTGTGAGGTTGGTTTATACTTGCTTTGAAATATTTCTAGGCTGGGTAGGTTTACCATATGTGGCACATACGTTCCCAGTAATAAAAAAAAAATATTAGCAATTTGAAAAAAATATATACAGCTCAACCCCGTTATAGCGCGATTCGCTATAACGCGGATTCGCTTATAACGCGGTTTGAGCATGGACCCCGAATTAAAAAAAAAAACGCACTCACAGCACACTACACACACTCACAGCACCAGCACACACTCACAGCACACTGCACACACTCACTGCACACTGCACACCCTCACAGCACACTGCACACACTCACAGCACACTGCACACACTCACTCACAGCACACTGAACACACTCAAAGCACACTGCACACACTCACAGCACACTGCACACACTCACAGCACACTGCATTCACTGCACACACACACTGCACACACTCACTGCACACACACACTGCACACTGCATACACTGCACACACTGCACGCACACACACTGCACACACTCACTGCACACTGCACACACTCACTGCACACACTCACAGCACACTGCACACACTCACAGCACACTTCATACACTCACAGCACACTGCACACTGCACACACTGCATACACTCACAGCACACTGCACACACTCACAGCACACTCTCACAGAACACTGCACACACAGCACACTGCACACACAGCACACTGCACACACAGCACACTGCACATACACCACACACACACCACACTCACACCACACTCACACCACACACCACACTCACACCACACCCCCCCCTACCAGTCCCCCTCCCTACCTTTGGTGTCAGGTGCTGAGATCGGAGCTGAGCTGGCATCGGGAGGGGGGTGTCAGAGTGGAGCTGGAATCGGGAGGGGGGTGTCGGAGCGGAGCTGGCATCGGGAGGGGGGGTGTCGGAGCGGAGCTGGCATCGGGAGGGGGGGTGTCGGAACGGAGCTGGCATCGGGAGGGGGGGGTGTCAGAGCAGAGCTGGCATCGGGAGCGGGGGTGTCGGAGCAGAGCTAGCAGAGCTGTCTGGGGAGGTTGCTCGGAGCGGGTCTGGCAGAGGGGGGTTAGGGCGGAGCGGAGCTGGCGGGTCGGAGCGGAGCTGTGCTGGGGGGGTTGGCTTGGAGCAGGGCTGGCTGGGGGGTTTCTTTGAGCAGGGCCGGCAGGGGGGGTTGCTTGGAGCGGGGCTGGCAGGGGGTGTTGCTTTGAGCAGGGCCGGCAGGGGGGGTTGCTTGGAGCGGGGCTTGCAGGGGGGGTTGCTTGGAGCGGGGCTGGCAGGGGGTGTGGCTTTGAGAAGGGCCGGCAGGGGGTGTTGCTTGGAGCAGGGCTGGCTGGGGGGGGTTGATCGGAGCGTGGCTGGTGGGGAGGGATCGGTGTGGACTACTGGGGGAAGTGAGGCTGCTAGGGGAAGTTACGGTGGCTGCTGGGGGACGTGTAGGGCTGCCGGACACCTTTTCCCTCCCTCCTCCCTCCTCCCAATCGGGCGCGCGGCGGCCATTTTAAAAAAAAAATTAGCGCGACGCCGGTAATAGCGCGGTCGGATCGGGTGGCCCCCGGGGACCGCGCTATAACGGAGTTGGGCTGTATATAGTTCAATAGAGATTTGTTGTGTTGAATGAGATCTGTTTGTACCCCATATTGGAGGGAATTTCATTGTTATTAAAACTTTGTCAGAATTAGTGGTACTGTGATTAATGAACACTGTTTTTAAAAATAAAGAGATTTAAACTAAGTACTGTACACTGCACACACTCACTGCACACTGCACACACAGCACACTCACAGCACACTTCACACACTCACTGCACACTGCACATACTCACTGCACACTGCACACACTTACAGCACACGGCACACACTCACAGCACACTGCACACACTCACTGCACACTGCACACTGCACACACTCACTGCACACTGCACACACTCACAGCACACTGCACACACTCACAGCACACTGCACACACTCACAGTACACTGCACACACTCACAGCACAATGCACACACTCAAAGCACACTCGCACAGAACATTGCACACACAGCACACTGCACACACGGCACACTGCACACATGGCACACTGCACACACGGCACTCACACGACACTCACACCACACACCACACTCACACCACACTCACACGACACTCCCCCCACCCACTCACCCTCCCTACCTTTGGTGTCGGCTGCTGAGATCGGAGCGGAGCTGGCATTGGGAGGGGGGGAGGGTGTAGGAGCGGAGCTGGCATCGAGAGGGGGGTGTCGGAGCTGAGCTGGCATCGGGGGGGGGGGGGTCTTTGTCGGCGCAGGAAGCATGGCATAGGGAGGGGGGGTGTCGGAGAGGAGCTGGCATTGGGAGGGGGGTTTGTGGAGCTGGCTGGGGGGGTTGCTCGGAGCGGGTTCTGGCGGAGGGGGGGTGGGGCAGAGCGGAGGAGCGGAGCTGGGCTGGGGGTTGCTTGGAGGGGGGATGGCTGGGGGGGTTGCTTGGGGCGGGGCTGGGAGGGGGGGTTGATCAGAGCCTGGCTGGTAGGGGGGGGTCGGTTTGGACTACTGGGGGAAGTGAGGCAGCTAGGGGCAGTTACGGTGGCTGCTGGGGGACATGTAGGACTGCCGGTCACCATTTCCCTGCCTCCTCCCAATCGGGCACGCGGCGGATATTTTTTTTTAAAATAGCGCGACCCCGGTACTAGCGCGGTTGGATCGGGTGGCCCCCGAGGACCGCACTATAACGGAGTTGGGCTGTATATAGTTCAATAGAGATTTGTTGTGTTGAATGAGATCTGTTTGTACCCCATATTGGAGGGAATTTCATTGTTATTAAAACTTTGTCAGAATTAGTGGTACTGTGATTCATGAACACTGTTTTTAAAACTAAAGAGATTTAAACTAAGTACTGTACATTGTACATTTGTCGGAATATGTACAAGGGTGTAGTAAAAAAACTATTGGTTATTTTATATTAATAGTCAGAAAATACCAGAAGAACAGATAAACAATATGAACATATGGAGTTCAATACTCATGGAAAAAACAGAATATACTAGTGTTTTTTTTTTTCTATACAAAAAATTTGAATATTATAAAAATAGGTGTGTATAGTGATAAAAGAAGTTACAAATATCCTGTATAATAATAATTTTAAATAAATGCTGCTATATCTATTTCTAAATGCAATCCTTAGGGAGGCAAAGTTTGTAATTGGTCAGTCCAATATGTTTCATGATTACAAAGTGGATTAAACCGATCTTCACTTCTAGTGTGGGTTTTATGATTTGAACATTTTTTATGTAATCTCTGGAATTGACCAAATGGGATATTTTGAATCCCTTTATCATAGTGTTCATTTCTGGTGTCTAGTAGGCCACTACAATCCACTGTTTAAAAAAAAATTAAAAATTAAAGAATCGTACCCTCCTCCAAATGTGATAATTCAATATCCAGAAACTCTATTGTTGATTGACTATTATTGCTTATTGCTTATTGCTTGTGAATGTAAGACCATATTGTTGGAGTTTGAACTCTCCAAGAATATATTGAGTCGCCATCCACAATGGATTGGGGATGGGTACAGTATCTCAATCCTCAGCACCCTCCATGTAGAGATCCCCTGATGTAGTGACTGATGTCATGAAATGCGTTTGGAAATTGGAGCAAGCCTTTTTCATTTGACCCGTCTGACCCATCACCCCCTGAAACCCACATGTCACATTCAGGAATGTAGCAGTCGCATGCAAACAAGGTTGGGGAAATCGGCAGTCCTGGATACCTCAAACTCTAAGGCTGAGCATATTCTCCTTTTATTGTTATGCTATAAAAGATCTTTGGGATTGTAAGTGCATTACTTACCTTTTTATTGAATATAAAAACGGAATCACACTGTTGGCGTGTTGTGTTTTTTTTCTCTTCTCTTTTTCTCTATAAATAGCACTGGGAGGACAAAGCACCTCACACAGGAAAGCTGCAGATGTCAGATTTATCCTTTGGTATCCTGATAAAGTGGGGTTGCTTTCAAAACTAATATTTGAAGAACTTCATTCAGTACTATTTAGTTCCCCTTTACAACACGTTGTTTTGGGGACTTTTTGATTTTTTTTCACATTGTTTTCATAGTTTTTTTTCACTATTAAAGAGTCTAAGAATTGATTTTCACTTGTATTAGATATAAATGCTGTAGGGATTTATTTATAAAATGTTTTACCAGGAAGTAATACATTGAGAATTACCTCTCGTTTTCAAGTATTTATACTTTCAGAATAGTTTCTATATATATCTTTTTTTATAGTCTTTCTCTGTATTTTACATTTTATAGTTTTGTGCTTGTTTTTATGTATTAATAAAGTTGGTTTTGTTTTAAAATTGGTCACATTGGCTCCCTTAGCCAATCATGGGTGGCGCATGGTTGCGTTCCAGCGAGGGTGGCAAAACTGTGACATCATCCCGAGTGCCGGATTAGTCCAGCTGCCTTGGGGGAGTGTCATGTCGACGCGACGGGCCACAGACGTGCAAGCATGATGCCGCACTGATGTGGTTTTGGCATGAAATGGGGACTGAATATAGGTAAGAATATGTGTTGTCTTAATTACACCTTGCCAAAGTCCCATGGGATGAAACACGTTGGTGCATTTGTTTTCTTTCACTTTATGTGAGCTGATGGATTAAATACCTTTTATTTTTACCTTGGAGTTGCCCTCTTATTATTTTTCCTTGGAATTTTTTTGTGCTGCTGTGCTCTTTTGCCCCACATTGCTTGCTGTACATTCTCTCTGTAACAGGTTTCTGTCCAAGTCAACCTTGCATGGTCCATACGATATTTGTTCGATACCCACGAAATGTAACATGTTGGAATCTCCGTGGTGGGTATCGTTAATATGTCTGGTCACTTGGATATCATGGGTGTTTCTCACAGATTCAATGTGTTCCAAGACTCTCTAACCTTTAATTGTCTATGTGTTTTTCCTACATATAGTTTCCGACAGTTGCATTGGATAAGATAGATGACTCCTTTACTAAGACAATTGATGAAGTCTTTAATCTGATACATTTTGTTTAGAATCAGTAAATGTTTTTGTCTTGGGCATAAAGGCGCAGGCTTTACACCTACTGCATGGAAATGATCCAGTCGGTTTTGGGTCAGCCAAGTCCTTGCAGGAGTGGCTTGAAAATGGCTATGAACAAGCCGATCATATAAATTTCTTGTGCGTCTGCTTGTCATGCTGGGGGTTGGTTTAAGGACTTGTGCCAGGTCATTGTCCTCTGTTAGTAGATGCCAGTGTTTAATAAATATCCTTCTAATATCGTCCCATCAGTTGTTGTATGTCCCAATAAATCTTATAACATCACTATCTGTATTTTCTCTTCTCTGATTTTTAGCCAGAAGAGTTGGTCTTTGGGTATGTAGTGCTTTTTTGACAGTAACATTACTGTGACCTCGCTCGTAAAAGCGGTTACTCATATCTATCACTTGAGTGTTAAAATCAGAGAGAGAGGTGAACAGTTACGTCTTAGACCTAAACTTTCACCAGTTTCTTCAAATTTACACGGACTCTTGCAGAACATTTCATGGCTTGAAACACCTGTATTTTTATTATTCTGGAAGTTAGTCTGCAGTTTACAGATCTCAGCTTTAATAGCTCTGTTTACTTGTTGAGTTTGTATCCTGTTTAAATTCAATGCAGTCAGGTCATTCAAAATCTTACCAACACTTTGCACCTCAGAGAACACTACTGGGATATCCTGATACAGTTCCTGGGCTTTCACTCTCACCCACTCACTGCTTTCTCTCCCACTATAATGTGTGGAATAGGCGCAGATTTTATCCTCCAGCTACCAACCATACCATCGAGACGTATATTTCCCTTGTATAAAAATACATTGATCTTCTTTAAAAAGAACCACCATTAAGACACACTAATTTCTCTAAACAGGAAAGGGTTATACTTAGGGAATTAGAGATGGACCCCAACGTCGTGATGAAAGGGGATGACATCATGGTCATAAACAGGCTATATTACAGAAAGGAGATCCTACGACAGTTATCAGATATGTCCAATTGCAGGGTGGCACCTCACAATCCCTCCGCTGTAGTTTCTAATAACATTTTACAGACCATCACAGCAGCCCGGAGGGTGGAGAAATATCCAGTAAACAGAGGGATTTCCTTGTTAAAAGGGTTCCCATCATTCCAGTATTATACATTCTTCTGAAGATTCTCAAGAATCTAGTTAGACCTCCAGGTCACCCCATTGTAGCAGGTACAGAATCCCTTGTTCAGCCTGTAAGAGACGTGTTCAGAGGCACGCAATGGAGACCGTGTAAAGTGAAACTTAAATGAGGCTTTATTGCGCCTGTCGCTTTAAACACAGCAAACATATGAAAAATAGTGAGCCCAAACAAAACGTGCTCCACTTTGGCGTATATGTATACTTATATTCCAGCCCTCTTTAACTGGGTGGCTACCCAAGCTATTCATCAGCCCAAGTCATATAGATATATTTATATATACAGATATACTTAACAGTCCAATAAGAAAGTCTTATCTGTTTGCTGGGTTGCTGCCTTTTCTCCGGATATATCAGCATCCAGGTTTTGAAGTCTTATTTGTCAGATGGGTTGTATCTTGTCAGCTCCAGACATCTCTGTGTTCCCTCGGTCAGTCTCACTGTGAGACTCAGGAACCTCTTCTCTGTCTGTTCCCTGGTTCAGCTCACGTGTGAGCTCAGGAAGAATCTCTGTTCCTGTCTCAAATGCAGGCTTTTCTAACAAACCTCTAATCAGCCAGGTGAAGTTGGTTAACTTCTGGATCCAATTAACCAACACACTGTTGGATTAGCGGCATATTCTGAACAGGGATAAGTTCCCTGTTACATACCTCCCCCTGTTTGTGGGAAGCTCGGGCTTGCCACGGCCAAAGCCCATCCTTCCACTCTCATTCGAGATCTTTCAGTGACTTAAATGAGTGGATGGAGGAAGAGAACCCTCAGTCCCGCTGGGATTGGAGCCCTTTCTCCAGTTTATTTTGTCTCCTCCCGAAGGTGCTTGAGCACAGCACTCCTCAGTCGCTCGAGGAGGACTTTTCCCAAGTATCATCTTCTTTCTGAGTGCGTGGTCATGAGATTTCCCTTGCATCGGGCGGTCTTCTTTTTGTAGATAAACTGTATGGCGACAGTTGTAGAGCAGTTAGGACTAGCCCTTTGAGTTTTCTGCCCTTGAAGCTGTCTTTGTGCACTTCCTCCACTCAATGGAGTCGTCAGTTCAGCTTTTTTGGGATTGAGTTGCACTTCCACCTCCCTTTCCAGAGAACATCCTATCTTCTCAGCTTCACCAGCTATGGATATTTCTGGTTTTGATTCGGCATGTATACCTTTTTGTGTTGCCTGTTGGGCCGCTGAAGGTTTAGCTAGTGCTTGCTTAGGTGGTTTAGACTTTGCAACCTTGTTTTTAGGTGAGCGGTGTTCCCAGCTCTCACTGTACCCTTTTTTCTTCGGGTTTTTGTGGCTGTGGGATACTGACACTTGGTCAGGGTCAATACTTGTCCTTGTAGTACTGTAACCTCATCCTCGAGAGATCCCTGTTTTTTGAGTGCGTCTTGCAAGTCTCATCTCAGGGAATTTATCTGCGCACTTTGCTTTCTCTGAGTTTATATCAGTGTCTCCTTCATATTCTGGAGTTCTGTAATTTTTGTCGTTAAGGTTGCCGCTGCATCTGTTTTCTCCTTGGTGTACTGACTCAAGGGGATGGAACAGACTCTCTGTCTCTCCAGCTCTTGCTCCAGTTTCTGGGTCTTCTCCAGCTCCCTCTCATACAGAGTCACCTGGTATCGAAGCTCCGCCTCCAATGATGCTTTGATGACATGCAGCGTGGCCTTTAGCTCCTCATACTGCTCTGTGGGATGCACTGGGTATTCAGACGTTCCTGCAGTGCTTGTACCTCTTTAGCAGCCTGCAGATTTTCTTCCTGCAGTGTTTGCTGCTTCTCCTCGGCATTCCGGAGGTGTGTATGCAGACCTTGTAGTTGGTTCTGCAGTTGGTGCCCGGCTTCAATCTTTTCGCCTTCCAGAAGTCTCTTTATTTTTTTTAGCTTGTGTAGCTTTGCATTCTTTCCATTGACGTGGTCTGTCAACTCAGAATTTTCTTGTTTTAGCCTTGAATTTTCTCTTTTTTCATTCTCTATGATATTCAGGGCTTCCTTGTTGTCCGCCTTCCATTTTCGCACCTCTGCTTGGAGATTGACTGTCTCCTGGCTTGAGACTTCCATCTCTAGGTTGAGGGTCTGAAGCTCCTTCTGAGAGACTTTGAGATCTATATTAAGATTGACAATAGTTTTTTTTAATTGTCCAGCTCCTCAGCGAGACTGTGAAATTCCTTTTTGGAGACTTCCAGTTTTGTGCGGCAACTGCCGATCTCGTGGTGTTAGGCATCCAGTGCTGTGCGGAGTGTATGAACCTCCTTCTGGGATACGTCCACCTCTGTCCGGACACTGTTGACCTCTTGTTGTGAGGCATTCAGTTCTAGGCGAAGAGTGTGAACCTCTTGCTGAAAGACTTCTCTGTGTTCCCTCGTCAGTTTCACTTGTGAGACTCAGAAACCTCTGCTCTGTCTGTTTCCTGGTTCAGCTCACGTGTGAGCTCAGGAAGAATCTCTCTTCCTGTCTCAAAGACAGACTTTTCTAACAAACCTCTAATCAGCCAGGTGAAGCTGGTTAACTGCTGGATCCAATTAAACAACACACTGCTGGATTAGCAGCATATTCTGAACAGGGATAAGTTCCCTGTTACACAGCCATTGGCCATTTTTTTTCGATAAACTCCTCTGTCCTCTGGTGATTAATTCACCGTCATATATTCAGGATACATCATATTTCTTGCAAAGGATTAATGGATTTCTAGAGATGAGAGAACAGGTTATATTAGTAACCTTGGTATTGAACAAGCAGAAATCCGTAGTGCCCAGGCTCTTCCTTCCTGTCTCCTACACTCACAAACGCCAACATATTCGTAAACAGGTTGGAGGACGATGTCATCTTTCACCACCCTTTTTTAATGTTGTGGGTGTGACACATAGACAATATTTTTCTAATTTGGATAGGTTTTGAGGAGAGTCTGCTCACCTATAGCAGACCTCAACACCTCACGTGATAGGATTCACTTCTGTAATATATAATATTAATTCCATTAATTTTTTGGATACCACCATTCATATTCATAATCATAAATTGGAATTTAAACGAAAACTACCAATAGGAATAATCTATTACATTTCAAGCGCTTTCATGCCCCTGGTACCACCATGGGTCTCCCATACAGTAAGTTTCTTAAAGCCAGGCGAATCATCAGTACATCGGAAGTAGCCCCGCAAATACTTAATGATATGCAGAGCAAATTCTCTGATAGGGGTTATTGCACCCTACTCCTCTTTACACAGTGGAATAAGGCTGAAATACCTCTTAAGGCTCATCTATTGGGCAAGGGGCCTAAAGTTCAAGCCTCCACAAGGGACTTCTCTGCCCCTTTCACTTTTACATATGGAACTTGGAGTGGCCAGATTAAAAACATCATTCTCTGTCACTGGCATCTCCTGAGTACTGACTATTCCCTGGCCCTGATGTTGACTACTAATCCCCTCTCCTCCTACAAATGAGGTAAAAACTTAAGGGATCATCTGATTAAGGCGGGTTGGGGGGGGGGGGGGGGGGGGTGGAAGAAATCCAGAACCAGACATTTTTAGGGATCCCAAAGGTCGGTAGCTTCTGATGTTTTAGCTGTAGCCAATGTGGCAGTATGCAAGAGGGGGATCAATTTTTCACCTATCAAAATGGGTTGTTACACATGACTTGAGAAACCACGATTACAATACATCTATATAGACAGCCACTTGCATCTACTATTGCACAATTTATTGATCATCAGTTAACAGACGATTTATTTTGGGTTAAGAGAAACCTAGGAGTTATCACCTGTTATAGGAGAAATCAATCTCCCAGATCCCTGGAAGCATTAACCTTCCATTGTGCACAGACAAGACAGTGGTGTGTTGAAAATATCCATAGGAGGCACCTTGACTAAGTTTTCCCTTTCCAGATATTTGACATCTACAACCAGGGTATATTACAATCCAGGTGTATTCACACCCTGACTTTATTTACTGGATGTATTAAAAACCAGTTACACACAGAACTCCATCTTAGGGGACACCATATATATACTATTCTCTCGAATTAGGATCTATATTTTATTTTACTATTATGTTTACTAATAAATTTTATTTTAACTGCTAATATTTAGCCGCACCTTTTGACCTTACTATATCATAATTTTGGTCTGCAGTGCGCCATTAATTGGGACCTTCTAAGTGTGCCTTGTCTAGTCAACAAAGTACACTAATTCTGATAAAAAAAATTCTATACCTGTCTCTCCTGAAATGTAATTTACCTAATCAAATGTCTATGTGGGTTAGGATATGTTGGTGAGACCACACAGTGTGTCAAGGATAGGATCAGACATCATAAAGCTGCCATCCGCAGGTGTGATCGGGAGCCCCTGTGGCACACCACTTCACGCAAGCTGGACACAATGTGAACCAACTTCAGTACCAGGTCATCAATAGTGCTGAGTAGAGCCATCAGGGTTGTAGCCTTACTAGACGGCTATGACAAAAGGAGTACAAAAGTTATTAGGCAATTAGTCACCTAAACACCTGACAGAATTAATAAAGAGATAGATTTAAGCTGTTGCTTTTAATTGTAGGGGTATTTTTCACCCCAAGCAATTTGGCACCTGTCCCTGTTAATATATTAAGATGGTCCCTATAGGTGACCAGTGACTGACTTCCATGGACCTTCCTTTACTGATGCAATATTCCCACCTTTTTTCCTCAGATTTGTTGAGTCCGTATGTTGTACCGTTGTTCTTTGCCCTTGATGTGTGTTTGTAGCTCTCTCCGGTCCGCTATTGTTTATTTGGGCTATTGATCTGTCCTTGATTGCCTTGGTCATCACCCACCACTACTCCATGCACGATACCATAGACTTACCTTACTGCTGGATGACAGCTCTTGTGAGCTCTTACCATCATTGATTACTGTCAGGACTCGGGCACACGCCGCCCTCGGCGCTGCCCTTCCCTACCTGTACCGCTGGCTGCGACCTCCTCTATTTCTGCTGTGCACCACGGCCCGTTCCTCTGCCCCCCCCATGGCTCGCACACACGCCGCCGAAGCCGGACTCACGGCCGCTCCGCTTACAGAGCACACGCCACACAACTTAATTTATGCACTGCATCAGCCGGGTAACTCCACCCCCGGCCATCTCTGCTCTCCGGCTCAGCTCCTCCCACCATCCTTCGGCAACAAACCAAGCCATTAAACCCTACCCTATCACAAAGAGCTCCTGGGCGTACCTCTGCTCCGCCTCTTCCTCCCATTGGTCCTTCTCACTTTTATAACCCCGGTGATTCCTCTCCAGCCTCGCTCTGCATAGTTCGTCTGCCTTGTGCTGTTGCTCACTGTGTCTAGCTCTCTCTCTGTTCCAGCTTCGTTACCGAATCGGCTTGTCTTCCTCCCCACTCTGGCTCTACGACCTCAGCTTCCGCACGACCACTGCTTACCTCTCGAACCCCTTGATCTCGGCACCTGGACCCCTACTTCCCGGAACTCTGTTATCCTCGACCTCTGGCTATGGACCCTATTACGGCACCCTCTCCATGCCCGGATCTGGCAAGTACTCTACCTTCCCTGGTACCCCTGGTCTTGTCCACGCAACCAATCCACACTCCGGGCACGCTCTCACTACTGCGGGTGCGTGGGTACTCACTTTCCACCTCAGTATTGGGGGTTAGTCTGGTCTGCGGGCAGAACAGCGTGACATTATGCAGAGCCCAACTGACGCAGACCTCCCCCTGGACATTAATCAAATACTGACGGCACTGGCACAACATTGTCAGACTCTTGGAGACCAAGTAGCCACCCTCACGCAACAACTCTCCAACCTTACACTCCAGGAGACACCCCCCAGAGTACCACGCACCTCGCGTCTAACCCCGCCCATTCATGAAGGGGCTTCCGCCTCAGAACCTAAGATTCCTGCACCCAAGTCATACTCCGGAGACTCCCAGGCTTGTCGTGGGTTCCTAACTCAGTGTGAGATCCAATTTGAACTGACCCCTTGTCACTTCACCTCTGATCGCTCCAAGGTGGGCTATATTTTTTCTCTTTTGACAGGAAGCGCCCTGGCCTGGGCCTCTCCCATCTGGGACGTACGGCCTGAGCTTACCACTCATTACCTCCACTTCAAGAGGGAGTTCCAACAGGTGTTCGACACCCCGGCTTGCTCAGATACTGCAGCTTCTACTCTCATGTGCTTGGCCCAGGGTCATAGGTCCGTAGCGAAATGCACTTTAGAATTTCGGACCATCGCAGCGCAGATTCGGTGGAACGAGGAGGCCCTGATTGCTGTGTTCTGGCAGGGGTTGTCCGAACCCATGAGGGACGAACTCATGACTCAACCTCGACCAGAGTCCCTGGAGGAGTTGATCTCTCTTTGTATACAGGTGGACCAGCGTCTGCAACAGAGGCGTCACCCCGGTTAGTTTCTCCTCTATCGTTCCGGTTCCTCCCATGTCTTTCAGGAGCCCTCTGGCTATCCTACCACCTTCGGACACCTCCGAACTAATGCAAATTGGCAGTCAGCAACTTCGGGGTGCAGAGAGGATTCGTCGTAGGAATGAGGGTCTCTGCTTTTACTGTGGATCCCCAGAGCATCAGGTACGCACTTGTCCGCTGAGGCCGGGAAACGAAGATACCCAGTGAGTAATGTGGGGCTCTCCCTGGGTACGTCTCTTCTCGCCCCTCTTCCAAGGAAGAATTCCCTAAGAGGATTATGTTACCTATTACCCTGGAGGGTACTGGTTTCCTGGTTTCCACCTCGGCCTTCCTCGACTCAGGATCTGGAGGGAATTTCATCGACCAAACGTTCTCTACCTTGAACAACATTCCCATGATCCAGAAGAAGTCTCCCATATTCTTGGAGGCCATCGACGGACGTCCTCTACAGCCGGCCTTCATCTCGCTGGAGACTCCTCTACTTACCTTGTCTACGACGGACGGTCATTGCGAACGCCTCTCGTTTGATGTCTTCCACTCCCCCATGGTCCAAGTGATCCTCGGCCTGCCCTGGCTCCAGAAGAATAACCCGCGCATCGATTGGACGGACCGGGTTCCTATCCCGTGGCAATTTTCCTCGGAACAAGGCATTCCCGCTACTCTTCTTGCTGGCTTGGAAATACCTCCTCCTCTTCCCTCTACTCTTCCAGAGGCATACACGGACTTCCGGGATGTGTTCAGCAAGACTTACTCTGATCTCCTACCCCCGCATTGCCCATACGACTGCCCAATCGAGCTGGTTCCGGGGGCACCTTGCCCAAATCCAAGTCGTACCCGCTGTCCGTTCCTGAGACTACCGCCATGGCGGACTACATTTAGGAGAATCTCCAGAAAGGTTTTATACGGCACTCTACCTCCCCCGCCGGCACGGGGTTCTTCTTCGTGAAAAAAAAGGACGGCACGCTTAGACCGTGTATTGATTACAGAGGTCTTAACCGCATAACAGTCAAGAATCGATACCCGCTCCCACTTATCTCGGAGTTGTTTGACAGACTACAAGGATCCACCAGTTTCTCTAAGCTTGATCTGAGAGGGGCTTACAACCTCATCCGCATCCGGGAGGAGGACGAGTGGAAGACCGCTTTTAACACCCGCAGCGGTCACATTGAATACCTAGTTATGCCCTTCGGCCTTTGCAATGCCCCAGCTGTCTTCCAGGACTTTATGAACTAGGTCTTCCGGGATGTACTTAACGTTTTTGTGATTATCTACTTGGACGACATACTGATCTTTTCCAAGACCCTTCAAGAACACATAATACACACTAGGCTCGTGCTTACCCTTCTTCGTCTCAATCATCTTTATGCTAAACTTGAGAAATGTCTTTTCCACCAAAGATACACAGCCTTCCTTGGTTACATTATCTCCGACTGTAACGCTCGGCCTGCCCACAATCCAGACGAGACCCCGGGACTGAGGTGGAAAGGGTAAAACCACACACCTAGCAGCAAACGGGGGCACGGCTGGAGAGTGGTAGTAGTGTAGGTGGTCCGGGTAACAAGAATGTAAATTATACCGTACTTGACAGCTCCGGCGTAGAAGGGTTAAGTTCGTATGCCAAGGGTCGTGGATTGGAGAGGGCAGCGTAATCGATTGTCCGTAAGCCTGGGTCGTGGAGTGGAGAGAGCAGCGTAGTAGTTTGTCTGTGTGCCGTGTCCAAGGGTTGTAGAGGTCTGCAGCGTAGAAGTCCAAAGCAAGGTTCAAAGGGTTCCAGAGAGTAGCGTAGTAGAGTTCAAAGCAAGGGTCAAATCCCGGGAGGTCAGCAAAGATTCCAGGGACAGGAGCAGCACTGAAAAGACAAGAGAGGCCAGGCAACAGTAGACAGCACCAAGGTACAGAAGCTATGCAGAGCAAAGAGGAAATGGAGAAGAGGGATTATATAGGGGGCTGGGACCAATCAGAGAAAGGGGAGTGATGGAGGAGTGGCCTGAAGAGGAACCTAATAGGAGAGCAGAGTGAGGAAGTTTGAAACCAATGGGAGTGAGGGGAGGAACAGAGGAGTGAGCAAGATAAGGCCCAGAGCGATGTGAGTTTGCTAGAGGCAAAGGGAGTGGTCAGAGTAAGGGGAGGGATGGACAAGGGAAGGGACAGAAAGGGAAGGAGGACCTGAGAGGCAAGGCAGATGGGGAAGGGGCGTGCCGGGCATGTGCGTGACATCAGAGGAGGTGGAGCATGTGGAAGGTGCACCGGAGGATCCAGGAGCAGAGAGAAGAAGGGGAGGAGCAGAGGGACGGACAGGGGAAGGGTCAGGTAAGGAGGGAGAAGCGGGGAGGCGGAGCTGACAGGACCCGAGCGGCGACACGCAAGGAGCGTGTGCCGCGCCAGCGGAGACAGAGTCAGGCGCCTGGTGCCAACCAATGGCGGCTTAGGTGTGCGCGCGCCCGTAGGGCTGACGCGCGTGGGCAGGAGGTGCAGGGAAAGCAGCCAGGAGTGGGGAATGCCACCAGGGAGCCTGAATGGCCTGAGAAAATGGTAAGGATGCGCTGGACGAGGGTATACCCTCGAGGGTCGGACTCTGGATGAACCAACCAATTTTTGGTGGAAACATCTGAGTAGGGAAGGAGCATGAACATCCGAATGTGAAACCCATGAACGATCCTGAGGTCCGTATCCCTTACAGTGGACCAAAAATTGGAGTTTGCCCCTGGAGATGCGAGAATCAATGATAGATTGAATTTCAAAGTCCTGTTGTCCAGGTACAATGGGAGGGGGAGGTCAAAGGGAGGGGTGGGCGAACCGTTTGCCTTGAATAAAATGTTTCAAAAGGGAAACGTGGAAGACGAGTGAAATCTTCATAGATGGAGGCAGTTGGAGTTGATAGGCCACAGGGTTAATCTGTTTCAGAATAGAAAAAGGGCCCAGGAACCTGGGAGACAATTTAGGGGTTGGGGCCTTCAATTTGATATTTTTCGAAGAAAGCCAGACCTTCTCTCCAGGGATGAACTTATGGCCCTCCTGAGGAGCCTATCTGCTTGTTTCTTCTGCCTTAACACAGATTTTTGAAGCACTGCTTGAATCCTTTCCCATGACTCCTGTAAGGAAGATACCCTCTCATCTGCTGCCGGAACTCCGGACCTGGAAGGATGCATGGGAAGACAAGTAGGGTGAAATCCGTAGTTAATAAAAAACGGTGATTCTTGGGTAGACTCGTTCTTAAGAGAGTTGATCGCGAATTCAGCCCAAGGGAGTAACTCAGCCCAATTATCCTGAGAGTCCGAAGAAAAACAACGTAAATACTGTTCCAGGGATTGGTTCATACGTTCGGTCTGCCCATTTGTTTGGGGGTGGTAGCCTGAGGAAAAAAGAAGGGTAATGCCCAACCTCTGGGAAAATGCATGCCAGAAGTTAGAAACAAATTGCGTACCCCGATCTGAAACAATGGACCACGGAACACCATGAATACGGAAGATTTCCTTTACAAAAATGTCGGCCAAAGTACTGGAATTGGAGAGACCCTTGAGGGGAAAAAATGAGCTTGCGTAGAAAATCTGTCGACAATTACAAGAATGGTAATCATGCTATTAGATGGGGGAAGGTCCACGATGAAGTCCATAGAAATGTGACTCCACGGACGATCCGGTACCGGGAGGGGTTGAAGAAGACCGGAAGGTTTTTGACGGACAGATTTATTTTGTGCACAGACTGGGCATGAAGAGGTGAATGCTCTGATATCCTTTGACATGTTGGGCCACCAGAAGGTTCATCAAATTAAATCATTGGTCTTCTGAAAGCCGGGATGGCCAGCAGATCTGGAGGAATGGCCCCATTCCCGAATTTTGAGATGAAAACGTGGAGCCGCGTAAAGACGACCATCAGGAACTTCCAACCCTTCGGGAACCTGAGTCTGGGATTCCAGAATCTTGTCTAGAATGTCAAAAGAAGCGGCAGCAATAAACAACTGTGAGGGTAGAATATTCTCCGGGGTATCTTGAGATTTCTTCTCAGTGATAAACTGGCGGGATAGTGCATCCGCTTTGATATTCTTAGTCCCAGGAATATAAGAGATGGTGAAATTAAACCTAGAAAAGAACAGGGCCCAACGAGCTTGACAAGGACCAAGGCGACGAGCGCCTTCAATGTAGGATAGATTCTTGTGGTCCGTCAGAATGGAAATGGGTTCTTTGGTTCCTTCCAGGAGATGTCTCCACTCTTGTAAAGCCATCTTGATGGCTAACAATTCCCGATTCCCCACGTCGTAATTTCTTTCTGCAGAAGAATTTTTTTTTTCGAAAAAAACCCACAGGGGTGTAATTTGTCTTCAGGAGTAGTCCTTTGAGAGAGAACCGCACCAGCTCCTACGTCGTAGTCGTCAACTTCCAAAGTAAAGGGGAGGGTGGGGACGGGATGTTGCAGGATCGGAGCTGAGACAAAGGCTCTTTTAAGAGATTCAAAGGCCCGGATGGCTTCCAATGGCCATGAGGACGGATCGGCCCCCTTTTTGGTAAGGGCCGTGATGGGTGCCACGAAAGTAGAAAAGCCAGCAATGAACTTCCTGTAATAGTTTGCGAAGCCGAGGAAACGCTGAATCGCTTTTAAGGAGTTAGGTTGAGGCCATTCGAGTACGGAATTGAGTTTCTCCGGATCCATGGTGAAGCCTTGATCAGAGACAATGTACCCCAGGAAGGAAGTAGAAGATTGATGAAAGACACACTTCTCCATCTTGGCATAGAGTTTGTTGGCCCGTAAACGAGAGAGCACCATCTTGGTATGAAGAACGTGTTCTTCGAGGGTCTTAGAAAAAATGAGGATATCATCCAAGTAGATAATTACACAAGAGTTCAATAGGTCACGAAAAACCTCGTTCATAAAGTCTTGGAAGACTGCAGGGGCATTGCACAACCCGAACGGCATCGCCAGGTACTCATAATGACCACTGCGCGTGTTGAACGCGGTCTTCCATTCATCTCCTCTGCGGATGCGAATCAGGTTGTATGCTCCTCTTTGGTCAAGTTTGGAGAAAATGGTCGCGCCTTGCAGTCTATCGAAGAGCACCGGAATAAGAGGCAAAGGATAACGATTTTTTATGGTAATTTTATTCAAGCCACGGAAATCGATTCAGGGGCGAAGCGTCCCATACTTTTTCTTTACAAAAAAGAATCCTGCTCCAGCTGGAGTACTAGATTTCCGGATGAAGCCCTTAGCAAGATTTTCTGAGATATACTGGGATATGGCCTCAGTCTCAGGCAAAGACAACGGATAAGACCTGGCTTTGGGATATGGAGCACTCGGAATTAAGTCTATCGGACAGTCAAAAGGGCGATGAGGGGGAAGCTCCTCGGATTTGGCCTTACTGAAGACATCCAGGAACTCCGAATAGACCTCCGGAAGGGAGACGTCTTGTGGGGACGTGGTCTCCAGGACGGCCAATACCACTGTTGATGGAGCAGACACTCCTACTTGAGAGGATCTCCATAGAACAGGAACCTCGGCCATCCAATTGATGATGGGATTGTGTATTTGCAGCCAAGGCAAGCCCAGGATGATATGAACCGAAGGAGAGTGAATGACATCAAAAGAGATCATTTCCAAATTTCCATCATCCATCGAGAGTTCAAGAGGAAGTGTCTCCAAGGTAATAAAGGCTGGCTGCAGGGGTCGACCATCAATCGCCTCTAATCCGACCGGAAAGGCCTTCTCCCGGAGAGGAATGTCATGCTGAGAAGCAAACGCCTGGTTTATGAAATTTCCTCCGGAACCGGAATCAAGGAAGGGGTCTGGATATTCGCGTGCTTAAGGAGCACCGACAATAGGAGACGTTTAGGGAGATGCTGTGAGGGAAGAGAAGAAGCAGAGATGAGCGATACTCCCCCATACCTCACTGGGCGTTGGCATTTCCTGGCTTCGAAGGACAGCGTGGTAGGATATGCCCAGGAGAACCACAATAGAAGCACAGCCCTTCATTCCTCCGACATAATCGCTCCGTAGAAGGGAGGTGAAGTGTGCCCAGTTGCATGGGTTCTGGGGCTTCCAGTGCGGGCAGTGCAGGAAGAGGAGATATGAAATTAGAGGACAGAGAAGTAGCAGTACGAGAACGTTGGCGCTCAGCCCACCTCTCCAGAAGTCTCTGATCCACCCGAACGCAGAGAGCGATCAGGGCCTCTAGGGAGGATGGCATCTCACTAGCCGCCAATTCGTCCTTTAGGGTCTCCAAAAGCCCTTGCCAGAAGGCGGGGGAGAGAGCCTCATCGTTCCAGTCCGTCTCTGCTGCAATAGTCCGGAACTCCAGAGCGTAACGCGCCACTGATCTCTGACCCTGCGAAATATGGAACAAAGAAGATGCCGCCATATCACTGCGTCCAGGAGTGTCAAACACTAATCGAAATTTTCTTTTGAAATTGGCATAATTGTAAGTGAGTTTGGGTTTCAGTTCCCAGATTGGTGAGGCCCAGGCTAAGGCATCTCCGGAGAGGAGGGAGTACACGTAGGCTACCTTAGTACGATCCATAAGGAAGCGAGAAGGTGACAGCTCAAATTGTATTTCGCACTGGTTCAAGAAACCGCGACATGCAAGCGGATCTCCCGCATATTTACTGGGGGTAGGTATCCACAAGTCAGAGGGACCTGATCCTTCACAGGATACACTGGAGGAAGACGTGGGGACACTACCCTGGGGAATCTGAAGAGATAGGGTATTAACTTGCTGGTTAAGAGTGGAGACTTGTTTGTCCAAAAAATTAAAATGTTTGGAAATGGTGGTTAAGGTATCTTCCACCTCAGGGGGGTCTGGGTCTGTTGGGCTCTGCATAATGTAACGCTCAGCCTGCCCACAAGCCAGATGAGACCCCGGGACTGAGGTGGAAAGGGTAAAACTACACACCTACTGTAGCAGCAAACGGGGGCATGGCCGGAGAGTGGTAGTAGCGTAGGTGGTCCGGGTAACAAGAATGTAAATGATACCGTACTTGACAGCTCCAGCGTAGAAGGGTTAAGTTCGTATGCCAAGGGTAGTGGATTGGAGAGGGCAGCGTAATCGATTGTCCGTAAGCCTGGGTCGTGGAGTGGAGAGAGCAGCGTAGTAGTTTGTCCGTGTGCCGTGTCCAAGGGTTGTAGAGGTCTGCAGCGTAGAAGTCCAAAGCAAGGTCCAAAGGGTTCCAGAGAGTTGCGTAGTAGAGTTCAAAGCATGGGTCAAATCCAAGGAGGTCAGCAAAGATTCCAGGGACAGGAGCAGCACTGAAAAGACAAGAGAGGCCAGGCAACAGCAGACAGCACCAAGGTACAGAAGCTATGCAGAGCAAAGAGGAAATGGAGAAGAGGGATTATATAGGGGGCTGGGACCAATCAGAGAAAGGGGAGTGACGGAGGAGCGGCCTGAAGAGGAACCTAATAGGAGAGCAGAGTGAGGAAGTTTGAAACCAATGGGAGTGAGGGAAGGAACAGAGGAGTGAGCAAGATAAGGCCCAGATAGAGGAGAGTGCTAGAGGCAAAGGGAGTGGTCAGAGTAAGGGGAGGGATGGACAAGGGAAGGGACAGAAAGGGAAGGAGGACCTGAGAGGCAAGGCAGATGGGGAAGGGGCGTGCCGGGCATGTGCGTGACATCAGAGAGGGCGGAGCATGGGGAAGGTGCATCGGAGGATCCAGGAGCAGAGTGAAGAAGGGGAGGAGCAGAGGGACGGACAGGGGAAGGGTCAGGTAAGGAGGGAGAAGCGGGGAGGCGGAGCTGACGGGACCCAAGTGGCGACACGCAAGGAGCGTGTGCCGCGCCAGCGGAGGCGGAGTCAGGCGCCTGGCGCCAACCAATGGCGGCTTGGGTGCGTGCGTGCCCGTAGGGCTGACGCGCGTGGGCAGGAGGTGCAGGGAAAGCAGCCAGGAGTGGGGAATGCCACCAGGGAGCCTGAATGGCCTGAGAAAAAGGTAAGGATGCGCTGGACACGGGTATACCCGCAGCGCGAATCCTTACACCGACAAAGGTTTCAGCATGGATCCGGAGAAACTTAAGGCCATATTGGATTGGCCCCAGCCCAGTACGTTGAAGGCCATCCAACGCTTCTTCGGATTCGCCAATTATTACAGGAAGTTCATTCAGGATTTTTTCTCCATTGTAGCCTCCATCACTGATCTCACCAAAAATGGAGCCGACCCCTCCATTTGGCCGCCCTAGGCTTCCACTGCTTTCGAGACCCTCAAACGTACCTTTGTTTCTGCACCTATCCTTCACCATCCAGACACTTCTCTCCCCTTCATACTCGAGGTAGACGCTTCGGAGTCAGGAGCCGGTGCAGTACTCTCCCAAAGAGCAGGACCTCAAGATAAATTGCACCCATGCGGGTTTTTTTCAAAAAAAATTTCTTCGGCCGAGAGAAACTATGATGTCGATAACAGAGAGCTTTTGGCCATCAAAATGGCCCTTCTAGAATGGAGGAAAAAAGAGAGATCCAGCGCTCCACGGATTTCAAGATAATGAATTTATTGTGCCACACCTTCTCGAGGGTATTAAGGTACCCATTTCCATCCTTACGGACCATAAAAACTTTTTATATATTGAAGGAGCCCGCCCGTTTGGTGTCGCGGCAGGCCCGGTGGGCACTATTCTTCTCAAGGTTCAACTATTTTCTATCCTATATACCTGGTACCAAGAATATTAAGGCCAATGCCTTGTCTCGGCAATTCTCTCCAGAGGAGAGGTCGGAAGAGATCCCTGAAACCATTCTACCAGCCAAATTAATTATTTCTGCTAATTCATTTGATATTCTGGATGAAATCATCAAAGCTCAAACTCAGATTCCCTAAGGCGTAGAGGTTCCAGAGGGTACTTTGTACACACTGCCTCAATTCAGGCAGAAGATTCTGGAATGGGGCCATTCCTCAAGGACTGCGGGTCATCCCGGTTTTAAAAAGACCATGGATCTCATTAGTAGGACTTTCTGGTGGCCCAAGATGGCTAGTGAGGTTCAGGACTTTTCCAGTGCCTGCTCGACTTGCGCTCAAAATAAGACCGCTCGGCGCAAACCTCTGGGTCTTCTGCTTCCCTTACCCATCCCCGAACGTCCATGGACACATATCTCCATGGATTTCATTGTTGAACTTCCACCCTCCAAGGGTATGACCACCATACTCGTCATTGTGGATCGCTTCACGAAACAGGCACACTTCATTCCGCTCAAGGCCCTTCATTCTTCTCCAGTTTTGGCGGACATTTTTTCCAGAGAGGTCTTTCGACTCCACGGTATTCCCATGTCCATTGTCTCCGATAGGGGTTTTCAATTTATTTCCTAATTCTGGCGCTCCTTCTCTAAATTTCTTGGTATCTCCCTCTCCTTCTCCTCAGACGTCCACCCACAGACCAACGGGCAGACTGAGAGGATGAACCAAAATATTGAACAATATCTAAGATGTTTTGTATCGGAGGCTCTCGACGATTGGACGGATTTACTACCCTGGGCAGAATTCGCGATCAATTCTCACAAGAATGAATCTACCCAAGAATCTCCATTTTTTGCAAACTATGGTTTTCACCCCGCTCGTCTTCCCATCTCCAGCAGTCATTCAGTGGTACCAGCAGCCGATTCTCGGATTTCCGTCCTTCAACACTCCTGGAAGAGGATTCACTCGGCACTCACTGGCGCTTCCCAGAGGTACAAACTTCAAGCCGATCGGCATCGTCAGGAGGCACCTGAATACAAGCCAGGGAGCAAGGTGTGGCTCTCTGCCAAAAATATCCACCTGAAGACTCCTACCCCGAAACTGTCCCCCAAGTTCCTGGGACCCTTTGAGGTTCTCGAGCGCATTAATCCAGTCACTTACCGGTTACAACTTCCTCCGACCATGAGAATTCCCAAGGCTTTACATGTTTCCTTGCTCAAACCCTACATCCAGAGCTCTCGCTTCCCATCCAAAGACCCACGACCAAAGCCCGTCTCCATACAGGGACAACCTGAGTTCGAGGTCCAAGCCATCCTGGATTCTCGTTTTTCCAGAGGGCGTTTACAGTTCCTAATTCATTGGAAGGGGTATGGGCCGGAAGAATGAACCTGGGTTCCATTGGATCAGATTCATGCTCCAGCGTTGCTGAGACGCTTTCAGCTCAAGTTTCCCCACAAACCTTGGATGGATCTTCCTGAGGCCAATCCTCAAGGGGGGGTACTGTCAGGACTCGGGGCACACGCCGCCCTCTGCGCTGCCCTTCCCTACCTGTACCGCTGGCTGCGACCTCCTCCATTTCTGCTGTGCACCTCGGCCCATTCCTCCGCCCCCGCTCGCACACACGCCGCCGACGCCAGACTCACGGCCGCTCCGCTTACAGGGCACATGCCGCGCAACTTAATTTATGCACTGTATCAGCCGGGTAACTCCGCCCCCGGCCATCTCCGCTCTCAGGCTAAGCTCCTCCCACCATCCTCCGGCAACAAACCAAGCCATTAAACCCTACCCTATCACAAAGAGCTCCTGGGCGCACCTCTGCTCCGCCTCTTCCTCCCATTGGTCCTTCTCATTTTTATAACCCCGGTGATTCCTCTCCAGCCTCACTCTGCATAGTTCGTCTACCTTGTGCTGTTGCTCACTGTGTCTAGCTCTCTCTCTGTTCCAGCTTCGTTACCGAATCGGCTTGTCTTCCTCCCCACTCTGGCTCTATGACCTCGGCTTCCGCACAACCACCGCTTACCTCTCGAACCCCTTGATCTTGGCACCTGGACCCCTACTTCCCGGAACTCTGTTATCCTCGACCTCTGGCTACGGACTCTACTATGGCACCCTCTCTACGCCAGGATCTGGCAAGTACTCTACCTACCCTGGTACCCCTGGCCTTGTCCACGCAACCGATCCACACTCCGGGCACGCTCTCACTACTGCGGGTGCGTGGTTACTCCCTTTCCACCTCAGTATTGGGGGTTAGTCTGGTCTGTGGGCAGAACAGCGTGACAATTACTTCTGCATTAAGTTCTTGCTGTTAGATGGTTGTAAGGTCATTTTGACCTCTTTTACCTATTTTTGCACAATTTTTTTCGCTTGTCATCTTGACTCTAAATGGCAGATGTTAACCAGCTTAATATATCTCCAATAAAGTGTGGAATAAGACATCACATGGATTCCTGCTGAAGAACAGGTTGTGCTTTATTTAAATAAAATGTATTCTTTTGTACAATGCATTCTTACTTGGTTGACACTGCATTCTTTTTCCTATGTCCTGGGCCGTTTAAGGAGGGATTGCCACGACAACGCATATGCGCTGCTTTCCCTTCAGTTTTGTCATTGGGTGGTTGTCATCGTAACCGAGATGCCTTGAGTCTCTTCCTCTTCCATGCTGACACCTTCTGATGCCCCTCGTGCCGACTGACATCATATAAGGAGGCTCCCTGGATGAATCGGCTTTCTTCACCGGAGGACCCACCCTGATGACATATTCTACCAGCATGCATTTAAAGGCTAGACTATAGCTGATTGGACAGGCATGTTTTTCCCTGGATCAGCTTGGAGTTACATTTGTTTGGACCTCTACATGTAACGTTAATCCTTCAGTGTATTTCTATACATTTTGGATGCTTTTTTCCCCATTTCTTTTTGCTTTATACCTTGTTGCCCTTAGGGATTATCTGGTCTTTTTTGGCCATCAGACAGGCCAGATACTATAGAGCTGTATCGATCTTATTGGGATTACACCCATTTTTATATTTGTTTATGTAACCCTTTTTGTGAACCGGCCGACCCACCCAATCTCACATTGGCTTCCTATCACTAACTACTCCTAGAGTGACAGCAACCCTAACCTAGGACCTGTCCCTGATGAACCGCAACCTGGGATGGCTTAGGGAAAACTCCTAGGGCCTGTGGAACAATAACCTGCCCCCCTTCCCCTAGCTACCCAGTCCTATCTGTATCTACTATTCACTAGATACTCCTAAAGCACCTGCAGCCAACATACAGCTCACACTGTCAGCCTGCAGGGATCCACACACGCTGCACACACTGCGCCCAGCACATGCAGCGACACATACACACAGCTGCACGCACACACAGCCACCTGAATCCCGCAGCCAATCCACTGCTTGCACACTGTGCCTCTTTGCCAGTGCCCACAGCCCTCTCCGCTGTGGCACTGCCAAACCTGCACCTTCCTCACCTAAGGGTCACCTCCCTAGCTAGGGCCGTCCCTCTTCAGTTACCCCCTGCCCTTCCCGGGAATTGGGGCCTGCCTGGGGATCTAGGGAGAACCCTTACCTGGTACAGGAGCCACGCGCTCCCTGCACCCTTCCTACTCCTTCCTTCTCCTCTGCCTGACTGACGCATGCAAAGCCCGGGAAATGTATCTATATTCCCGGGCTGAGCTTCCTCCAGCCCTATTGGCCACTCTCAGGCACCTGATGCCTGTCTCCCTAAGCCTCCTGGGAATTGTAGTTCCCAGGGGGCTGCCTAAGCATTGGGGCCGCGTGCGCGCTTGCCCTGCGCATGCGCGAACCCCTAATGGCCGCCTCAATCCTTTCCTCCCCTGTCCTACTCTCGCGCGATCTCCCTGGGGCCTTCCTGCACCTAC